>JAGKTI010002019.1:0-44268 GCA_018397915.1 Birgus latro
AGAGAGAGAGAGAGAGAGAGAGAGAGAGAGAGAGAGAGTGCGCAGAAAATAACCAAGTGGCTCGCTCCGGCCCCCCCCCCCCTCTCTCTCTCTCTCTCAGGAAATTCCAGGGATGCTGGAAGGTCACTCACATTATCTTTCCCTTCATTTTGCTCCCTGCCTAGATTTTCCCTCTCCCCCCCTTTTTTTTCCTTCAGTATTTTCGAGAACTATACTGTATATATAAAATCAATATCTCCCCTACCCTCTGCCTCTCTCTCCCTCTCCCCATCTCTCCCCCCCCTTCTCTCTGTCTCTGTCTCTCCGATGGTCTACATCGTTAGACTCCCTTATTCATTTTGTGGTCTGAAAACATACTAACATTCTCTCTCTCTCTCTCTCTCTCTCTCTCTCTCTCCGCCTGAGGGATAAAGAGGCGTACAGGCTTAAAAGAGATATAAACCAAGATCCATATAATAGATCTTGATATAAACCTACGTAGGCTCAATCCAATCGGACTGAGCCTGTGTAGGTTTATATCCAAGGGATGGTTGGGGTTTATTGCTCACGTAATGCCACTCACGGATGAATGAGGCTGGTCACTCTCATGTTACATGTCAGGACCAATTTGCCTAGCCCCGAGCTCCTACGCTCCTCATGGGGCAACATAGGACTGGATGATGGATGGATGGATATATCGCCATAGACTGCAGAGGGAAAAATGTAACTTACCAGATGTAGATACAGACTATTCTGGTAGGGAAGCATTAGGCAGCCTACTTAACTCTCTCTTTCTCTCCTATCCTAATTACAGTGCTCCATAACTTTTAAAATTTACGCCTGAACTCGCCCTTTTAGCAATCATCCTAGCCAACATCTTCAGTCTAATTATATAAATCGTCCTCTTGCTCTCTCCAGACAATCTTATTTTGCCACGAGTGATTTCTAGAATTGGAAGGGTTACATTAATCTCTAAAATACTAAAAATCCTGACTAAGTTGAATATAATCCTCTGTGGGGTAGGAGTTAACTAGAAAAAAATCCGTTTTCTTAGTGATGGGTTCAATAGAGGGTAAACTGCAAGAATTCTTAAAAATGAAAATGGGGAAAAATAATTGGATTTTTTTTTTAATTAAGGAGTTATAAATTTTAATGATCATTAAACCACTCCTTATTTATGTTACTTCTTTAACTGTTACACCATTTTCACACCACCATACCAGTCAACCCATTATTACATCACCCCCACCAATGTCACTCCATCCTTACCACTGTCATACCACTCATAACAGTCACATCACCCCACTACTATCATCCCACCTCACCAGGGATCACTGCCACACCACCATTATTCCACCCCACCACTGTCACACCATCCCCAGCACTGCCACCCCACCCCACCACTTTTACATCATCCCACCAGTCACCCCTACCCACCACTAAAACACGTCACCCCACCCCACCACACCAGTCACAGCTTCCCACCACCCCATTATTCACACCACTATCATACCCACCGCTTCCACACCAACTCGCCACTGTCACACCACACTACTCACAGTCACATCACCCACCAGTAACAACTGCCACAAGTCACACCAGTCACACCACTCAGCAATCATACCACCCACTCACCCGTCACACCATCCTCACTATTCATCTCAATCTGGCCTAATTATCTCTGTAAATAGGCTACTGTATGTCATGACCCGGGAAGCAGCCTTCGTCACTATTACGTTTATCATAGTAGCCAACTTACTGAGTTGATAAAATAATATTTTGTTGATTGAGCCTCTGTGGTACAGCGGTAGAGTGTGCGTCTCGCACGCTGGTGGACGCGGGTTCGCCTCCCGCCGGAGTTGTAAAAACTTTGGGAAGCGTTCATCGAGCCACCGACCGCTTTGGTGGACATATTGGTGCTGTGGTCGAACCAGTGTCGCATACTAGTATCCTTGCACCCAGTCGGCTTAAGGCGGGCCGATTACACTTGGTTCACAGACTAAACACACATCCAAAGCCAACACTCACACTTACACGCACTTCTCACCCTACATACAGTCTCTGCAGAGCACCACATGTTGGTGGAGTGGAAATACAGTTAGAAAAGAAAAAAAAGTCAAATTCCCCTACAACATTAATTTTAAAATGTTAGACAACAGATACCGTGATAAGGCTCGCGTTCTTAACTTTTATTTACAAATCAGTACGGTAATGTATGCCTACTTCTGCCATCAACCTAACCTAGCACAGGTTGTATAAAATAGGCTACTTAGTCTTCAAAAAAACAAGCGCTTAACTCCCTGTGTACGTTAGTAAACAAACAAAAGAAATGCGGACCAATTTTTTACATAACAATGGCTAAGTTACCCATTTTCTATATAAAAGAACAACAATTTTAAAGTCATAATTCTTACCTTTTTAAAGTTGTACGAGAAACATGACGACAAATTCACGAAGCGGTTACTGCAGCATTACTTCACACATCCACCTCACGTTATTCATCTTGTCAATACTTGGAGGTCCAGGGGTTGCTTCAACGGAATCTATTATCCCACGTAAGGAACACAATGACAGCTAAATCTTTTCAGGTTTTAGCACTGTCAATATAGAGGCGCTTTTCTGATCACGGTAAAATCACATGAAAAACACCAATAGTCAGAAGTAACGCTGTCGTAGCTATTCGTCAATAAATCAAACAACCGATACTTACAAATACTGCACATGTGTAAGAGTGACTGAAAAATCAGCGTCCACTCACACAAGCAGTTATGTACGGTCAATGACTGCAGGCCTGACTAAACCCCGTAATGCTCTGTAATGCTAGGTCATGCGACAAGAGACAGGAACGAGTGCGCACGACTTATTCACTCTCCGCCACACACCAAACTGCTTCCCAAAGCCCATCCAGAGTTGCCAAATCCAACATCACAAAAATCGCTAAATTTGTTCTATAGAATGGTTAGAATGTCGCCGACTACAGTGAACGCTTGACAACTGTTAGAAGAAGTGCTTAGACCTTAGGATATAGGTAAAACTCTAAAATACTAAGCAGAATATGGCTATATTTCTTACTGCTAGATGTTAAAAACTGACGCTAAAGGGGAAGTGAAGAACTAGCTGGAAAAACGCTGATTTGGCAACCCTACTGACTAACTCAGCGATGATCGCTCGCTCTTTCCCGGCGGATACCAATATTCGCTTTTCATACTAGTTGAGACAGTTGCTAAACCCGAAAATATATCCTAAACACTTGTGGTGGAGAAAGCTACATGGCTGCTTTGTTTGAAACGGTCTTATCTCGTAATGGTGGTTTGTTTTGAAGAGGCAACAGCTGTCTCCTAGCAACCACACACTTGCGTGACATGAAACAGAGCGCTTGTCGACATTAATTATTTGCTTACGTTCCACTTCAACATCGATGAAAAATGATGATCCAAACGACGCTGTAACTTTATATATGACTTCAAGTTAAGATTCATACTTTTCTTTAATACTCGGGGGCATCTTGTTGCAAGGATAGGGGGGACACGGTGGCTCAGAGGTAGAGCATCGAGCTCGGGACCGGGGGAGTTGCGAGTTCGAGCCGCGCCCGGGACTGCCGTGTCGGAAGGGGTAGCGCCCTCCTGTTACCTAGCGGAGCTATATGATCTCATTGTAAGGTCTAGCTCGGGGGATTCTTTAATCCCTTTGTATGGCTGCTGGAAAACAAGACATGCATAGACCTCAGACGATAATGTGTTTCGACAATGATGTCATTAAAACTGGTGTTTGATATGCTTGGTATCACTGGACAAGGGGTTGATGACCATGAATGCCTTCTCCATGACTACTGACAGAACCATCAATGCTCCTACCTTCCTCTCAGTTGATACCACGTTGGTCTCCCTTCTACAACTCCTCTCTTTTAACTAAGGTGTGATGACTGACTAATCAATCATTGCTTGAAGCAAGATCAAACCCAGGGCGTTCATGTGCATCGATTCTGAGTGCATGTTGTATTCTACTAACCCAAGAGGAAGTCCACTTGCCTACCAGTCTATGCAGGCTTTTATACAGCTCATTACACGGCTATTTTCTCCCCTAGTGATTAACATACGGCACATAGCATTGGAGGCCATACTAGGGATGCTGGGCGATGGAACAAATAGACTATATCGAAGATGTAAGGACAAGGACACTGGCCGCTTCAACCAGGAATATATTGTCAATCAACTCTTGCATAATATCTCACACCACTGCCAACCAATATACTGTAAAGAATTAATAAGAACTAACAAACTTATCAATGTCAGTGGTTGATATGAAGTGAAATACTAGATGTTTTGAGCAAGTTCATTTAATACACATTTTACTGTATGTTATCATATACAAATGAAAAAAAAAGTGCAAAATTCTATCCATCTCTCTACAGCCAGACACCATAGGCCCATAAGGGGTGGCCATTTGTCTTTGAGTTAGATGTTTTATGGGGAGGAGCACTAACCCTCTGCCAACCCACTTGCTGACACATAGTGAAATAACTGAAATGAAACTGAATAAATTAATCACTGTTCTGGCCGAGATTCGACCTCAGGCCCCCGCGCTTGAATCGCGCGCACATTACCACTGAGCCAAAGAGAGGATCCCCACTTTGCCTTTGGGCAACGCAGGCTTTTATACACCCCATTACATCACCCTTTTCTCCCCCTGGTGATTAATTTGGTCAGTTTCGCTCTCCCACATGGTAGCGTAGCATTGGAGGCCACCACCGGGATGTAAGAGTGTCAACACGACATATGACCCTCATGGCCCTTACCTCACATCCCACAGCTGCCACCAATGAAATAACTGAAATGAAACTGAATAAATTAATCACTGTTCTGGCCGAGATTCGATCTCAGGCCCCTGCGCTTGAATCCTGCGTATGTTACCACTGAGCCAAAGAGAGGATCCCCACTTTGCCTCTGGGCAACGTGGGCTTTTATACATCCCATTACAATAGGGAACACATATGAGTTGGTTACATGATTACACCCAGCACTGTAATGGTTTCCTGGCTTACAGGAAACCATTGGACTTGTCACTCAATGTAAAGCCACCTATAAATGAAAGAAGATTAATGGAATGTGACAGGAAAGATGGGAGACCTGGGAAGAGAGGATGGCAGATAGAAAACGAATGATAAAAGTGAAGGGAGAAGCAGGCAATAGGCTACTACATCAAGTGTGTGGATAATGGTGCCACCTACCACCAAAATTCAGTGAAGATAATTTATGATGCCTTTTTGAACAAATAAGCAAAAACATGTAAATGACTCTACCCTGAAATCCACTGTAATGTCTTTGTAACCATCACCAAGTTTGCTGTGCAACTATGTAAGTACTTTTTAGGCTACAAATTTCCCTGGATTATGAACAGCATGTTACAATGAAGGTTTCATCTTTTATAAACATAAACTATTGCAGTCATACTGCATAAATCAACTAAAATAGTAACCACTATTACAATACACAAAGCATTTCTGAGTACATAATACAGTACTTTAACATGTTCAAGAAAATTAATGTCTATAAGAACAGGGTTTGGATAATAATGGTACAAACTTATACGCACAAGTTATACAGCATCGTTTTGACAGATTATCAATGTACATTCCTGGATCATGTATTCCTAGATGACAGTCTATTTATAAACTGTGTACAGCATATAATGACTGATTCACAAAACTCCAAAATTACAATAATGTTTGTCCTACAGATCACCAGATAAAGACTATAAAACTAAGAAATTAGAAATACATACCTGTATTTGGTTACTGATGTCAGATTGGAACTACTGTACATCAACCATGGTGAATGTGGACATCATTATGAAGTTGGTGGCCCTTCTATGAACATGCATACAGAATAATGCCAATACATGAGGTGAACAACTCTCCTAAATGAAGGTGAATACATGAAGTCAGCCCCTGCAGTCTGTGCATGTGATGACTGAGATCTCTTCACACGAAAGTGAAATGAAGCAAGATTATTCAAGTGAAGATATATATCTGAGGAAAGTGTTCCTGCAGTATGAGTACATCAAGAGGAAACAGATTCCCATGTTCAGGAAACAATGGAGATACATGTTTCCTTGGTGAATTTGTTCATCTTTCTCTCTCACTTACAGTGTTATAACTGGTAATAAAATACTATTCATACAAACAGCAATATCCATTTCAATTACCAAAATAAATGGGTGAGGGCAAGGAAGGGTAGCTAATATGATAATAACCTTCTCTCAGTTTGGACAACTCTAGTACAGTGGTTCATTCCCAGTAATGCCAGATAATTTCATTTAGGAGAGTGTGGGTCATACAAGCCGATGTATTAATAGTTGCTAGCAGACTGCTACTTGAGGGAAATGAGCATATGGTGGACTTCCCTATGAACAATCAGAAACTAATATGGTCATGCACAGCATCATGAATGATCTCTTTCATCAAAACTTCAGTAAAGCTGAATGCTTAGCTTTTTTACTCCAATACTTCCACCTAACTTTTGCTGTACTTAAGTTACAAAGCCTATCTAATGTAATGATGATGATGGGTAATAGGTGGTATTACTGGTCTCACTTTAATAACACTTCCATACAACTAACATAGTACTCTAAATAGGGAAAGTGGGAGATCATCTGTATGGGTACCAATCGACTATGGACTTAACGTCAAAAATAAATAAATAATTAAAAAAGGTTTCATATAACATGGTCTTTCTGTAAAACCCTCATTTCCAGAAGTCATCATCATCATCAGGTGAATCCCAGCCAGATCCTGCCTGTCCCCCTGCCTTGAACTCCACTTGTTTATCATATTCGTAGTTAGGATCACCTGGACGCACTCGATTACGTTCAAAACTCCCATCCATTACCTGAAAGAACACAGTATATATAAATTACCATAGACATTGCATATCTAGTCAGTTCTAATTAAAGTCTAGGATGTGTTGAAATGCCACAAACTTTATCAACCAACTGGTACCATAATGTAAACTGGGGAAAACCGTAAAAAATAAAAACAGCTTTACTGGCAGCAATGGAACTTTGATAGACAGTTTTTCTGTAGCTAACTGTAGGGTTGTTAGTAAATATTAAATTTTAAAATGTGGCTCGCAATGAGGACTTACTTTACTGTTATCTTCAGGAGTAAGAGTTTTAACTGTTGCCAGAGATCACCTCCTCCTTGTATAGAAGGTGGGGTTATGTTATGTTGTCAGGCCACGCAAGGCCAGGTTACATCAGGTCAAGGTTAGGTTAGGTTAGGTTAGGTTCATGATGCAGTTACATTACCTTCTTCTTCTTGGCAAGCTGCTGGTCATCAAGCTTGTTGAGATCTTGGAGAGGATCAACAGTGTACTCTTGCCCCACGGTCTTCACTGCCTCGTCTATAGTTCGACCTCGCTGGGTCTCCTGAAGCATCCTCAACAGCTTCTCCAGGCGCACCTCAGGAACCTGCAAGTGCCACCACCTTCATCATCATCATCATCACCACCTTTAATGGTCAATGTGAAGTGTAATGAACTGGGTCGAAGGAACTTTGTCCACACATTCATGTTGAGAGTGACCAGTTGCTTAACCAAGAGTGACATTATGTGAACAATAAACCTTAACTATTTTCCAGATGTATACCCTTTGGGGCCACATCTAATTGGAGAGCCTTAGCCCACTAAACTACCAGGAATATATAGCATATGAATGAGGGCTATGTGACTTGGAGGGAAGGTAGCCTGATAGTGAAGGACAAGGTGACGTGGAGGTAGTTTTTATGTGGCCACCCACACTAGGATTAAAGTATCAAGCTACAGACATATAGGTAAATGAATAAATAAATTAAAAAAAAAAAAAGATAAACAGCAGGCTAGATAGATACAGATAAATATATGAACAGGAGAGAGAGAGAGAGAGAGAGAGAGAGAGAGAGAGAGAGAGAGAGAATTACGATATCACTCAATAGTAGTTTACATGCTCCCCACCTTAGCTAAATAGTCAGTATGTCTTTGCTGCAGGTCCTTCACGGTGGCATCAACAGCTCCAAATTTGTTAAGGCACCTTATGGGCATGACTCTGTACCGCTCCTTGCTGCCGCCATCCTTCCTGTATACCAGTGTCAGGGCGGGTGGAGACACACGCACTCCCACTCGCACAGGAACCACGCCCCCAGCTACGTCTTCTTCATCTGCACATAGGAAATAAATATGGTAAGTACTAGGTAAATATATAAATAAAAAGTACAAGTGCAATAAAACAGAACACAAAAAAACTGTACTTTTGCAGTAATCTGATATTAAGAGGGGTGCTACAGAAAAAAATTGCAGTATCTATCTATCTATCTATTGCCAGACGCCTCAATCCCGCATGGGGTGGCCACAAACAAATCGCCTCCATGTCGCTCTGTCCCCTGCCATTTCACTACCCCACTCCCAACTCACACCTCCCTCTCTCATGTACCTCTCCACTCCATCCCTCCATCTCATCCTCGGCCTCTCCCTCCCTCTCGCCCCCTCCACCTTGCTCACATACACTCTCCTCATCAGTCTTTCACTCTCCATCCTCTCCACATGCCCAAACCACCTTAACGTGTTTCTCCTAACGCTTCCTATCACGTCCACGACCACACCACAACGCTCCTTCACTTCCTCATTTGTTAGTCTGTCTCTCCCTGTGACTCTACATGCTCCTCTCAAATAACTCATTTCCACTGCTCTCACTCTTGACTTCTGTCCTTCCAACAGGGTCCAAGCTTCACTTCCATATGTTAAAGATGGTATCACAATACTGTCATGTAACAACTTTTTCATGTCCATGCTCACCTCCCTGTTTCTTATCACTGCTTTCAACGAACCAGCAACCTTCCTTCCCTGCTGCACCCTTTCAAGCACTTCACCCTCCAGACTTCCATCCTTACTCATCACACTACCCAAGTACTTAAATGCAATCACATTCTCCATATCCTCCCCATCCAATCTCACTGCACATTCACCAGCTTCACTTCTCTCGAAGACCATCACTTTACTCTTCCCTACATTCACCTTTAGATTCCGTTTCTTACACACTCTCCCAAACTCATCTACCAAGCCTTGCAGCTCCCCTTCGTCTTCGCTCAACAACACAGTATCATCTGCAAACAACAGTACAGGGAGTTTCCAAACACTGCCCTCTCTCACTAGGGCTGCTCCAACATCCACTGCCCGACCTTGTATCTCTTTTATATCCCCATCTATGTACAGATTGAACAACCATGGAGACATGACACATCCTTGTTTCAATCCAACCTTTAAATGGAAAGATTCACTCAGTTTGCCATCCACGCGCACTGCAGCCTTAGCACCCTCATACATACTCTTCACTGCCTTCAACAACCTCCCATCCACTCAAACTTACAGTATATAGTGCAATATTTTTTATCTTCAGATATGCTTAAACTCCTGACAAGGTTTCAAGGTAAAGGAATACAACTGTGAGAGAAGGAAGAGCAAGAGAGGTGTTTGAGAGAATGATAGAGGTATATGGAGATAAGCTTACTGAACACAATTCTGTTGTTATTATTCCATGTTGAGGGATTCCCTAGTAAGATCAATGTCAGAGATAATCATGATAATTACTGAGTAAAGCAAGCACAAAGAATGGTACACCACTCACTAGACAGTAATTCAGATGTTAAGAAATATCAGAGCGCAGTAAAACTACTATAATTTACTGTGAATCTGCTTATACAAAGGTCAGGCCAGAAGGTAAATGGCACACTGATTAAAAATGAAGATCCAAACATACCAGTCGAACCTGAAACTAAAATACGAGGACCACATGTTGTTATGCCTCATAAGTGGCCTTTAGTAACGCCAAGATAATTCATGTACAGTAATACATAAAACCGTTTCATGGTATTCACAAATACTGCTTCTATATCTATACCTTCCAGGGTGATGGAGACATGTGAGAGCTTACAATGTTTAATAGTATGCTGTAAAAATACAATTACTATAAGAGATTACCATCTCTTAAGCTGTCAACTCTCTCTCCATTACCCTGGAGAATGAAGTGACAGCTTACAATGCTTCATAGTATGCTGAAAAATAGTTATTATAAGAGGTTACCATCTCTCTTCATATTGTGGAAGCTTCGAAGATATTGGAAAAACTTTTCCTCCTTCGTCTGAAGTCCTGTACATGTTAAAATTACCACCAATTTAAAGCCACTAACACCGGAGCCTTGCCGAACCCTCTGAAATTTGACATTTGTGTTTACTGTGTTCGAATGCCTTATAACACCTGGAATTTATATCTCACTAACTTTTATTATTTTTCTATTTTATTATAATTCACATTGAATTCTTCTTCCATAGAAATGCTGAACTTCCCTGCTCGCTTGAAAAAGCATTTGTGGTACTTATTACTTAAATTAACTTATCAAAAAGATTCGGACACAACAGCTGGTTTCTTGACATTTGGTATCTTAGGGGAAGCTGATACAAGAGGTGGGTCAATTATCTTCATCACATTGAAGGGGAGGCTAGAATTAAACTGTTTGCATGACCAGTAATCAGATCCACAACGTATAGCTTAAGAGAAATGGAGATGAAGAGCTGCCATGTGTACCAGACGTGAGAAACAAACTGGAGGAGATAAGACCTTCAGGGGAGACACCTACCCAGCATTCCCCACATCGTTATTTCTCCATCACTTTTTTTTTTTTCCCGTCAGTTACACCCATATATCAGTATGTATAGAGCAAATAAAAGTCTGCCAGATATTACATATTCATTATTGTTACTTTGCAAGTTATTAGCGGTACCCTGTGTCACGTTTAGTTCACAGTGCTACAGACAAGAACTTCCCAATTTCGATGAAAGAAAATATCGTACTGCACACCAGAGAAACTGTCTGCCATGATGAGTCAAAGGAAAAAAAAATACCAATGAATCTTCCCCCTCCCCCTCCTTGCTTACTGTGTATGTATAGCCTGCATTTTGAGATCATTTTAGTCAGCAGGGTCACATATAGGAATTTTCATTATATGTTATTTCACGTCCAAATTGTATCTTTCATTTTTTTTTTTTTTTGAGAGGTGGGGGAGGATGTTCTCGAGAATTTTGAACTATAATTACAATACATTAACCTGTAAATGGTGTGAAGGTTGCCTGGAGTGAGTAATAATATCTAGTAGTAGTTAGAGTAAAATATATCTGCCACCACTTAGGGGTTAAGTAAGACAGTCTTTAACCAATGATTGATGAGAAACTTTTCTGTGATGAATAAAATAAATGCCATTGTAAAATACCAGTAGCTACATGTTATCAACCAGTCATTCAAAGTGGAAAGGTGCTCTTTTATACAGATGACAAAGGTCAGTTAGTGAACCATTTCTAGTGAATATGTGATACCGTCACAATTGACTTACAACTAAGGTTTTTTTTCCTTTAGTTGCAGATTATATGGGACCATTGCAGGAACAAACATGGGGAGGACAAAAACAATAGTTCCACGGACTTCAACAGATCGGATGCTGTTTCTTCTTATGGTAGTTGGTATTCCCTTTGCTGTGTTATGGCTGGGATTTGTGATACTCCCACACTACCATGACAGTGTCAACTCAGTAGTAGTGATGCACATTGTGTCTGCTTCCTTCATCCTCTACAACATTTTCCACAACATGTTCCTCGTTATCAGGACAGATGCCAGTGGACGAACATCTTATTTACCTTCTGTTTTAAAACCTGGTAAGAATTGTTATGTTGTATCATTTACTTTCCTTTTTGAACTCTGGTAAAAACCTGTTATGCTTGTCATTTACCAGCTCTATTAAGACCCAGTGAAAAACTGTTATGCCATCATCTACCATTCCTTTAAAGCAAGAAACTGTTATGCTGTGTCATTTACTTTCCATTTTAAAGCCTGGTTAGGAAATTGTTTTGATGGGCTCCGTTTTGCTTTCAGTTAAGATTAATAGATGAGAGAAATGACAGATTTAACTAGATACTGTATGTAGGAGTTACATCCACCTTTACTGCAAACTCCTCACACTCTGTATTGCTCACTCTCATACATACTTCTGTGCCCTCATTTTTATAAGCAGCTGCATAAACTGGCCAGTGTCCCACTGTCAAATACTATACAGTACCTTTAAGGACCATATCTGATGCTATCTCTTATCCAGAAGAACTATTTAAAGCTCTCCTCCCTTCTTCATGGGGAAATTCTCTTGTAGTTATCTGACTAAAAATAGCAGCTACTGTACCTCTACCTGGCATGCATCCCCATTGCATCCCCGAAGTTTTCCATTCTTGTGTAAATGCTTTGCATGTGAAGCCTAAAGCTTAAAAATTTTGGGAAGTGTAGAGAAACCACATATCATCCAGAGTTTTAAATATATAGCTACTTGTTGTATGTGTAGATTAAATTCAGGAATACAGTACCCTCTTCATTAACTTATACTGTAGTGGCAAATGAATATCTGGTGTATGATGTTTCTTTTCACCATGTTATTTATACACTTTATTTTTTCATGTATTTAATTATGGTACCATATGGCTTATGTTTTAAACTTGTGAATTTTACATAAAATTTATCTAGGTGAAGCTTAAGTTAGGTTTGATTTTTATACACTGTTTACTCAGATCTTGCCCAAAACTGTTATCTCTTCATCTTGAATGCTGAGTTGTAACAATAGATTACCATATGATTATGATACTAGTCACAAAGACATGCAGTGGAAAAGATTCAGAGCTCAAGCAGTGTCTTTTTCCTGCCTCTGAGGTACAGTCACACTCCCTAATTTATACCCACCCCGAGCCAAGCCCAGAGCTGAGGGAGGCAGTAGCCACGGCTCTTAACCGAAATCGTTTACTAGCCCCCCCACTCCACCTCTCAGTCCTCCCCCCTCCCTCTCGCATCCAACGTTCATTCTCTACCTTACTGCTTCCTTTCCACTCTCACCTCTTATGAAACAATCATTTACTGGAGAGGACAATGCTGGACGGTATTAGACAGTAGATTCTGGAAAACATTGGGCACAAAAAAGGTAAGACGTGTATATATTGTTTCTCTTAAAAAACAAATGAGTTCGTTTAAGAGCCATGGCTACTGCCTTCCTCAGCTCTGGGCTTGGCTCGGGGTGGGTCTAAATTAGGGAGCATGGCTGGACATGAAATAAGCTGCAGTGTGATGGAAATCTTGGCTAAATTAAGGTGAATAACAGTAGTATGCAATTTCTCTTTAGGCTGGAGGTATTGTGCCATCTGTCAAGTAAACTACCCACCAAGATCCTACCACTGCCACATTTGTGAGGAATGCATCCTCAAGAGAGATCATCATTGCAAGTTTACAGGTAAGTATTTACTTTCATCTTCATATTGCATTATTCATACTAGTGGTAGTTGATGGCAATCATCATCCACTCACTTGATGTAGTGCAGCCTGCTTGTTCCTAAGGTGACTCTGCACAGAGTGACAAGCCAAATGGGTTCCATTAAGCCAGGAAACCTTGTACAACACTGGGTGGTAACCAAGCAAATAATGTGGTGTTCTGGAGCCTAATATGGTACCCCTGGTAACTGGGTGGGGAGGCTCAAATGCGGTGTCCATACAAACCAAACTTTCACAGTCTTCCCGTGCCTCACTGTGGTAAGGCATTGTCCACCACAAGAGAACGTCAGTTCACTGTACAGGGTGGCCCTGCAGAGACAGTTGCTTGCTGCAGTTGATGGGTCTGCTCAGTCAGACAGACTGGGGTTACTGTACTACTACTGCAGTTACATTACACAGATCTTATACTGAATCCTTAGATGGGGAAAAAGGTGTATATGATGATGATATTACCAAATGGATTCCACTTCCAATTTCAGGCCATGTTTATGACTCTTGTTTGTGCTTTTATGACTATCAGTATGCCATTGTGCTGAAATATATACAGTCTATTAGCTTAATATGAGAGATTTTGGGTGATAGAGGGCCCCACTCACTAGAAATTTTGCACTTTACAAAGAACATACTTTATGTTGAAAATTCTTATTGGTGGGGTGGCCACCTCAATAGTCACCCCTTTAACCTCCTAGTCTGTCATTTTGCCTATATTTTATGGGACATTAAACACAAGTACACAGTAAATATAACCCATACAATAGCTCCTTACCATAAAATCTGTGCAGGAAAGGCTTAGTTGACCTGAAGAGATGGAGTTCTAAGGCAGGGCGAGGCAGTTACGCCCTCTACACTGCCAGACTCAGTTACACCACCATCACCACCATCATGCTCCACATTAGTCATGAACCCCTCAAAGTCCAAGACAGACACAACAGATGCACCATCATCGTCCTCGGCTGATGTAGAGGGCACTGTCTTCTTCTTGTGGTGGAGTCAAGAAGGTGTTGATTAGAGTCTGATGCCGTCAGCTCACTTTCTCGGCATGCCTGTGTCGATAGTAATATCCAGAACCTCTTGAGGTCTCACTTTACAGTTTTTGTTCATTGTCACTTGATCTTTAAACTTTTCAAAGGTTGCTAGGATTTTGCTTATGTTTCAGATCGGTAGATATTTACTATCCAAGGCCATGGCTTGTGACGGTGATATGGGTTACTTCCTCGCGCGCTCTCCAACAGTAGGTCGCGCTTTGTGGTGCAACACTGGATTTTGCTCACTTTGCTGCCCCGATTTCGTGTTTTCAAAACCAACTTGCACATCACCGATTATTTAATTTTTTCACTGCTCCATCATGCTCTAGACTTTTTGTGTCATGGAAACTCACGTATTAAGTAACTGGACTGTACATTTTTAATCATTTAATGTCTCACTATTGTGTACAGTTAAATAAATTACTTTCAGGTTGCTGCATTGGATACCACAACCACCGTTACTTCTTGGTTGGAGTTTGGTATATCTTTATCGGAGCGCTGTATGGCATCTGTTACCAATGGGAATATGTTCACAGCACCATCAATCTTCAGGGTATATATTTCTTTCTTGCCCTTCTGGCACCACACTTTGCTCTCCTTTTTGGTGCCATAAGCCTTTGGGGTGTATTGGTTGCCACTCTTCACACTTTGGCCTTAGCCACACTCTTCATGACAGGTTACCTTCTTGTATTACAACTTTGGGCCATCCTCCGAGGCCAAACCCAGTATGAGATGAAGCACAACATCCATGATTACAATTTGAGTGTCAAGCAGAATATAATTGATGTCCTGGGAAGACGATGGAAAATTGCTTGGTTGTCTCCATTCATTAGTTCTCCTCTTAAAGGTGATGGCATTAACTTCAGAAAGGCAAATGAATATGAGCCTCCCAAGGACATTTAAAAATGATACTCATAATTGTTATAATTCCCAGGCATTCTGAGTGGTTGCAACAGTCTTCTGGTGCTCAGTCAACATCTAGTTGTAAGACATATAAGGCCTTGGAAGTAGTACCTGTGTAATGTGTCATTTACGTAAAGTGATGCCATGCTTCCCCTTAACCTTTAGTCAGGCAGAGGTTACAGTCAAATGAATAAATATTCTGGCAGTAGCTAAATAAAATCCCTACTACAGTACTTTACATCCTGCCACTGTAAGAGATAATCGAAGTGCCAAAGCCAGCTGATTATTTCCCAACAGTTGCTGGAAACTTCTAGGAAAAGAAACCAGCAATGTGAAAGTCTCAGCATGTACTTCATATTTCTTACTTGTGGTTGAGTTCCCTGGCTTACCTCTTTACTGACATTTTTTTTTTCCATCAGACCACCACCAGATACTTCTATTCGTTATGGAAAACCTTTTAGTGAAAGGGTTAATCAAGGCAAAATCTACCCTTTCCAGTTCGAAAAAGTCTCTTCTGAGTTTTTTTTTTAGTCAGACTTAATGGAGGCAAAATCTAATGTCTCCAGCTCAAAAGTCTCCTGAGGTGAATAAAATTATCTGGAGACAGGATGAATAAAATACCAAATACAGTATGTCTTTGTAGTGAAGGGGTCAAGGGTGATGATTGTGTAGCAAGGTACCAACCTTATTACCACACATCACATTTAGAAGCACCTACCAGGGTTGGTAGTAGCCAGCCACCTTCTACTTGGTGTAACAGGTAGCTTAGCTTTATAAAAATTGTTGCTTTTCTCAATATGGCAAAATTTACTGAACTAGAATTAATTACTGAAGTTACACTGAATAAGTGAAGAAATGAGAATACCTGTGCTGGATATAATCATGAAACATATTTGTTGACAGGCTGACTATAATTTCACAGGCAAAGTAGAGATGTTAAGTAACTAGAAAAATATCACATGCACAATATGTATAACCTGAAGTCAAATGTTATACTTTTGATTTCATTACAGTATACTAGCTGAATGAAATGGTGATCTCAGATATAAGTGAGAATTAGTGCTTCCATTCTTGATGTTAAGCAGTATCATCATCCTAATGCACATTCCTGCCAAAAGGGTGAGGATGATCTTATAGTCAGGGATAAAAGTTCGTCTAATGTTTCTTGTCTTCTGCTTCTCACTTTGTTTTGCTGGCTAATATTCGTAAGCTGAGAGAGGCATGGTATGTTTCTCTGCCTACAGTTCATTCTCTTTGATATGGTACATCAAAGAGGAAAGTGACAGACATACTCAGAGTGTGAAGTACAGTAGATCCAGGGGAACAGTAAGCAGACTTGTCCCTAACTGTACATATTAATTACTGTAATAATGCATAATTCCATAGAACATTTTCCAAAGTTTGTTTGTGCGTAACAAGATTGTGTGGCATTGTATAAAAAGTCAGTCATGATAGTCTGTCTTGGTAGTTGCTCAATTGTTGCTGTTACCATGGGCTGTTAAATAGATGTGTTGTTAATTTTGCAGGGGTTACCTCATACCTCACAATAGTGGATCACAGTGAGTTGCTGAAAGAAACACAGTATGGTGAGCCCTTGTTTTGAGTGGCTAATGTATCCCCGAAATTTATTGTGCAAACAAAATCTGCACATAACACTTTAAGAAGCATAATTTTGCTTTTCTTTAGCAAAAGGGGAGGAGGAGATAAAAAATCACCTCCAGAGACTCTGTGGAGGTTCTCTAAAATGTTTTTGTTTTATTTTTTCACTTTAGGTACATGAGTGATTACTAGTACGATTAGAGACAGTTTTCGATAGTGAGCATAATAAGGTACATGAATGAGCCATAGTACGATTAGAGACAGTTTTCAATAGTGAGCATAATAAAGTTAAGTGACCAGTAAGTGCTATTTTTCACTTACTAGTTGATAGTTGCTAAGTACAGTACACTGCAAACCAATTCTTACTTATATTGAAACGTATAACATTCTTATTTTCATGACTTCGGCAACTTTTTGTGTACTTCTAGGTATATTTTTTTCCATCACAAATTGCATTTCCACACATATGACCACCTGGGTATATATTTTTTTGTCATACCATCATCCGGACCTCCTTTCCCACCTTAGGGCAGGGTGAGGTGTATATTAAAATCATGCAGACAAGATCCACATAAAACAAGGGGTCACTGTGTTCTCTTTCCATAGTATTGCACATTAGTTAACTTGATCAGTCATCACATGACTCAGGGAATATGAAGCACAGTTGTTTATATACCTTGGAAGGTACTGATTTGCCAAGAGTGTGATTTAACAGTACAGAAAGTCCTTAGTGTATGTAACCTTTATTGGCTTTATTATTATTTTTTTAAAGTTCACAGTACAGTAATTTACAGAAATTTTGCCAGTTTGGAGAGGGATGCCCTCATGTGGTGGCACGGATATAACTGGGTGGCTCAACTCCCTGGTTATACAGTACAAATATTCCTCAAACTACTTAACTATTCCCGAATAGGATGTTGGACTGCTGGAGAAAGGGAACTTAAACCTACAGTCCACCTGGTTCACATACCAGATGAACCAGGGGCAAGAACTACCACTGTACTACTATTACTCCCCCAATTTACTAGTTTTGGTGGAAAAAGTTGTGATTTTCGGAAAACACCAACACCATTTAATGAGGACTTCCTGTACTGTAGAAAACAGTGATCTGTGTATGATTTTTTCTTTCCTTATACAGTAGCTGGTGATCAAAGTTGTCTCCACAGTACTCTAGTCTTCCCTTTCGTACATGCCGCCTTAGATTACCGTTTCTAAACAGTAGTGTAAATGTGTTGTGGCAGCCCTAATAGTACAAAGCCTCTTTATGTTTAGGGTAGTCTGAAGGAACCCAAGTTGAAGCTTGTACGATAATAACAACGAGACTGTATAATGTGCTTCCAATAATGTTGTGAACATTTTATGTAGCTGTAACAGTATATGTAAGAGAATGGTAAGTAGCCATCCCCAAATTATGACAGTTGCCATGAGTAAAGCAAGAGAATTATTAAAATATAATACTGTATTGTCATGTGAAACTTCACTAACTATAGAAAGACTTGTACTGTTCTGAATGTAGCTTATGAAGATACTGTAATGCAAGTACTGTAGTATGCAGTCTAAAGGTGTTACCTAGAATACATTAAATCTTCATTTTTTTTTTTTTTCAGGCAGGCCCATTATAGAAAATTGACTGTTAGGTCACATCCACACCAAAGGGTATCCTGGTGTGAGTGGGAGTTGTGCATCACTTAACACACAGAAGTTCTTGCCTGCACCTGTGTCCAGTGGGGCCATTTGTATGGGTTAAAGTGACACAAAACTCCCACTCGCAAATGCTAGCAGTGTACTCTGTCAGTCTGTTCACTTTAACTAGGGCTGTGTTATTGACTTATTCTGTCACTGAGCTGCAGGAAATAGGCTGCAAAAGGACAAAAATCTGTGCCTAGTTAAAGAGAATGGTTTATAGCAAGCATTTGCTTTGGATGCAGCCTTAACATTCCATTGGTACTTGTGCAGCACAGGTGTCAGTTTCCCCCAATCTGCAGTACCAGTTGTATTGAAAAAGTTGTAATATTTAGAGCACATCCCTGACTAGTAATAAGAACTGCCTACACTTGTATATATAGTAATGTAAGCCCTGAGGTATAGCCAAAAGCCTTCCCCACAGAAGATTGAAATGGAAAGGTCAGGCATAGTTGTCTTCATTGAGATCAAAAGAGCACTATTTAAGAATCACATACAAAATGAAAACCTACTTAGAATCACACACAAAATAAAAACTTACTCAGCACATCATATGCTTAACTGTGATGGCCATTTTGTTTTGTGGTGGGAAGAAGGTGAAGGAGGAAGGGAGGGGGTGGGTAGGGGAGGACTTACATAGCTTAGGCAGATACAGGGACTTCAAGTGTATAATTTTGTTCCTTTGTACATCTCTTCAGTGGTAAACAAGGAGAAAGAAAGGAGCATGCTACAGTGACACATATACTTTCTATGCCAGGTGAAAGGTATGCTGTTTTCTAGTGTGAGCTCCGTCTGTCAGTTAAAGTCTGTTTGGTACTTTAGGCAGGCCATTCAGTACATACTTTGGATACTTCAGTTCATCAGAGTTGTCATACACTTATTTGTGAACTTTGGTTAGAGTATTTTAGATGTTAAGTGCACTTCATGTACTTCATTATGATGACGGTTCATTTTATAGCACAATGTAATACCTGTATATGTAAATTATAGCATATAAGTCATGTCATTTCAACACATAATTTGATATGTAGTACACAGTATGATACAAGATGTTTACACTTAAAAATACATGCTTAACATACCTCTGTGTAATGCAGTGTTAGGATTATCTTACCTAGTTTTCATCACCATTAATGTTTGAGTTACTTTGAGAAACACTTGCAGTTATGCATAGTCTGTTAAATATGAGAGGAGCAAAGCCTTTTACATGTTTTCAGAAGACCTATCTCTATACATGTAGGTAAGAAAACTTAGTATGAATATGCTTGATACAGAAAGTGTTAACAAGGCGAGTCAAGGAAGTAATTAAAGTCATTAGATATCCTGATTTGATTTTCAGAGAATATACATTTGTGCATGAATGGCAGATAGAAAAGAATGTCTGTGATATATGTGGAGTACTGTATAATGAATATATGCAATACTTTACATTGTTCCTGAACAAGTAGTATAGTATAAAAAAAAAAAAAGTGCAGTTAGTCCACATTATGAAGTACATAGCTATTTAATGTTCTTCACTGCTATTAAATTTGCAGTAAAGAACCAAATGAATTGTATATTGAAGTATCACTTCTATGTACAGAGCTGATTAGCCATTTCCTCCTCATCCTTCTGCCTGTGGGTGACTGTACAGTGAGTGACAAGCCAAATGGTTTCCTGTACACCAGGAAACCATTTACTATGCTGGGTGGTAACCACCTACAGAGCTGATTAGCCATTTCCTCCTCATCCTTCTGCCTGTGGGTGACTGTACAGTGAGTGTCAAGCATAATGGTTTCCTGTACACCAGGAAACCATTTACTATGCTGGGTGGTAACCATATAACCAAATTTTGGCGCCAGGTCGTTTAGTGGGTAATTATGGCACTTCAATTGAATTGAGCCAGTGAAGGTTTATTTCCAAGGGGTGGTTGGGGTTTATTGCTCACAAAATGACACTCAGGGATGAGTGAGGCTGGTCAGTCTCATCTTAAATGTCAGGACCAACTTGCCTAGCTCTGGGCTCCTACACTTCTTTGTGGGGCGACATAGGATTGGATGATGGATGGATGAATACATTACCAGTTGTGTTTTTTTGGCAATTGTGACATTTTGAAACACACCCAGACTGAAGATATGTAATTACTCATTTAATGCACTTTCTTTGCTATAAAGCTGATATATTATACGGCATGGAAACACTTTCCACAGTAAAACACACCATTGTTCATTATGAAGTGGTCAGGATGTGCTAGTAAGGGTTAGGGCTGAAACTACTTACACTTGCACTTATCAGAATATCACTTGTGTAAACTACTTATGTATGTTAATGCTTCATACATACAGATGCATCCAATCACAGTATTACACCTGTGCCTTGAGTAACATATTAATTTGTATCAGTTATTATAGCATGGTAGGTAAGAATGTGACATCTGCCTAAGATGCAGTGAGAAAAAACTGTGATTATGTTTGTGCTGAGGATAACCACTCCAGTTGGGTGTAGTTGGCCACTCCTTGTGTGTGTGTGTGTGTGTGTGTGTGTGTGCATGCACGTGTGCACGTGTGTGCATACTTTTTTTTTTATGTGTCCGACTCTGGGCATAGTCTTCACAGCCTGCTTTCGAGGCCCAGCAGTCCTTCTACATACCATACACCTCGTGTGTACAGTATATTATTATAATCTTTGTGTATTGACTAGGTGTTGGTATTTTTCAGTAGAGGTGTGAGAGAAAAAATAGGGTGGATTTGGCATGTAGCTAGACACAGGTAAGTCTTTCTAATGGTTTTCCTGTTCTTTTGTAGCACAGCTTTGGGTAACATGGCACCCTGACAGTAGCAGGTTACTCAAGACACTGGTGTACAGTACTTACATGCAACCTTGATTATGATTTTTTACTATCTTAGATGGCAAGCTTTCTTGCAGGAATATAACTCTCACTTACTTGTAAAGTGATTATCACATTATATGATGTGAATGCAGTGCCAGGAAATGTGACACTCGCACAGGTGAAGAGTGCTGAAAGCGGCTGAAAAATGGGAAGCAGCTGGGAACTCTCACTTACTTGTAAAGTGATTATCACATTATATGATGTGAATGCAGTGCCAGGAAACGTGACACTCGCACAGGTGAAGAGTGCTGTGAAGCGGCTGAAAAATGGGAAGCAGCTGGGTTTGATGAGGTGTATGCAGAGATGATTAAGTGTAGTGGAGAGAGTGGAATGAAGTGACTGTTGGAGACATGTAAGAAGGCATGGATGAGTGAAACTGTGCCAGCAGAGTGGAAAAAGGTTGTGATTGTACCCCATACAAAAATAAAGGTAAGCGAAGTGAGTGCAAGAATTATCGTGGCATAAGTTTATTGAGTGTGGTGGGGAAGTTACATGGAAGAATTATTATAGAGAAAGTAAGAGAGTTTTCAGAAGTCCTAGTGAGTGATGAACAGAGTGGCTTTAGGAGTGGCAGAGGATGTGTGGATCAAATATTTGCAGAGACAGATAGCAGAGAAGGTTTGTGAGAAGTACCACAAGGTGTTTATGGCATTCATGAACATGGAAAAAGCATACAACAAAGTGGAAAGAGAAGGATTGTGGAAAGTTCTGTGCATGTACGGTGTAGATGGTAAGCTGCTAGGTGCCGTCAAGAGTTTTTATGATGGTAGTGAAGCATGTGTAAGGGTTAATGGGCATCCAAGTGAATGGTTCACGATCGGTGTGGGCATACGAAGAGGTTGTGTGATGTCCCCATGGTTGTTCAATATATATATATATATATGTATATATGGATGGGGTGATGAGAGATGTAAAAACATGAGTAATGGAGAGGGAGATGGTGCTGGTATTGAATGGTGATGGATGGAATATCTCAAATTTGTTGTATGCTGATGGTGCAGTACTGCTTGCAAATACTGGACAAGAACTTGGTAGGCTAGTGCAGGTTTTGCTGATGTCTGTGAGCATCGTGCCATGAGAGTAAATGTAGAAAAGAGTAAAGTGATGGTTATTGAGAGAGAAGGTGACTCCCAGTGCGATGTTACAGTGAATGGAGAGAGACTGGAATTGGTGAGAGAGGTCAGTTACCTGGGTACAGTGATAGAAAAGAGAGGAAAATGTGCAAAAGAAGTGGAAAGTAGAGTGACACAAGGAAGGAAAGTAGTTGGTGCAATCAGATAAGAAACATAGGCTTGAGTGTTGCAGCTGCACGAGGCTTACATGAAGGAATGTTAGTGCCAACTTTAACCTATGGATGCGAAATTGGTGTGGCATGAAAACGAAAAGTCATGAGTAAGAGCAATGGAGATGGGACTGCTGAGGAATGTACATAGGGTGGATAGGATATGAAATAATGTGATTCATGAAAGATGTGGAGTGAGGAAGTCAGTGGACATTAGAATCGAAGAGAGTGTACTGAAATAGTATGGTCATGTGAACAGAATTGATAACAACAGAGTGGTGAAAAAGGTATTTCTGAGCGAATTGGAAGGAGGGAGGAGGCGACGTAGGCCAAGGAGAAGGTGGAGAGATATGGTGGATGAGTGTGTGAGGAAGAGAGGTTTGGAGGTTGGTGAGGCTGGGGAATGAACAAGAAATCGAGCTGGCTGGATGAATGTTGTGAGGAGAAGTTTATGATCAGGGATTTGGCACCCCTTTTTAATGTGGCAGCATCTGGATAGGCTCTATCGGATACGTTTATGTGAAGCTACAGAATGTGGTGAATGTTTTTGGCGTATCGAGTCAGGATTCTGGGGGCTTGAATGATGAGTGAATGGAATCATGGCCCATTGGACTGGGCAAATTTGGGCTGTCTGGACATTGCTACTCCTCACCCTGCCCTAGGGAGGGAAAGGAGGTCTGGATGATGATGATGATGATAATTCTTAAAATTCATCTACTCTGTTAAGTGAGGAATTACAATGAGCATAAATGAGCATATCATTTGTGTATTCATGAGAATATTCTAATTAAATTGCTGTGCACCACCCATATATGCAGTATCCTGCCGCAGAGGAAGAACTTATTACTGTATTGTGGAAGTGTTGTCATTCACTGAAGCACTTTTCATATTATCATTGGTACTTATATACTGTTGAACGCTGCATTTGTCATTACACACCAAGAAAGAAAGAAATGTTCCCCCGAGCTAGACTTTATCAGATCGTATAGCCCTGCTAGGTGACAGAAGGGCACTACCCCTCCTGGCATGGCAGCTACCTGACGTGGCTTGAACTCACAAGCCCCTGATCCTGAATCCGACGCTCTACCACCAAGCCACCCTGCCCCCTACACACACCAAGAGTCATGGGTTATACTTAAGATTATCCCTGAAATTAGATGTATGACTGACTAGGAAAATATAAAGTTACTGTACTTTGCTAAGTGAAAGACCCCCATTTTGTTTAAATTTTTTTTTAATGAGTTGGTTGAAGATGTTAATCAATTATAGCTGTGCTGTAATAATGCCTCCCAATTGTACTATGCAAAGCATCCCTCTTATCTATATCCTGTTATGTTTTTCAAAATTTGTGTCAGCTGCTACAGATGGCTACAATGAAGTGGTCATGGATTATCAATATTACTGTATTATTCTTATTATTTTTTAAAGTAAAGTGCTGTACTTACAGCATTTCTGAAATAATTTATTTTTTTATATAAATACAGATTATCAGGTACACTGCACAAAATAAGAAATTTGTAAATAAAATTAAATTGAAAACAGTGCTGGTTTGAACTCTTGCTGTGATATGGAAAATGTTACATACACAATTATAATAAAGTGGTGTCAATAGGCTTAAGATATTTTGTCTCCGAAGGACATGACAAATTATGGAATATCTGTGACGATGCTGCTGTAGTTGTTGCTTAACCCCGGTCTGTCTGGCTGAGAAGACCTGTTAACTACAGGTATGCAACTGCTTCTGTGGAGCCATCCTACAGGTGCAGTATAGTACCTACAGGGTGGTCCACAAAAAAATGACACTTTTTACAAACTTGTATTTTCCATTTCCTCCCCCCCCCCTCAAGTGGAGCATAGAGTGATGCCACTAGTTTAACCTGACAGCAAGATGGATGCTGAGAAACAGTTTTCAGTTCAGCAGTGGACCAATATCACTGAACTGTATTTTGCAACAAAATCAGTCGTCATAAAAAAACTTGGACCAAAGTTGCCTGCCTGTCCTTTTGCATACCACACAGTTGTTTTTGTACACTCAGGGGTGCTTGGACATGTTCATGGGGCTGTAGTGCAGTCCAAAACCTCATGTTCTGCTTATTCACATGCCCACTCAAGTGGAAATGTGCCTTATCACTGAAGAAGCACATCCAAGAGACCAGGATTGTTTCAGTCCATTCGCTGGTACTCTGACAAAATTCATAGCATAGTTCTTGTTGGCCTGACTTTAAGCCTGATGAATATGCACTTTGTATGGAAACAGTTTCAGGTCATTATGAATGATTCACATCAAAGAACTCCTGGAAATCCCCTCTTCATGTGACAACCGTCTGGTGGACTTCCATGGTGACCTTTCCACAAGAGTCGTAACTTCCTGAGCATGTGCTGGTGTTCTGGCAGTCAAATGTGCATCACTGTGGGTCTTGTTGTTAGCCACACTACCAGTGTCTCTGAACTTCTGTATCAGGCTTTTGATAGTGTTGCAATGTGGGATTTTCCTCCCTGGAAATTCACAACGAAATTGCCTGTGGGTGAGAACAACTGATTTTGTTGTACAGTTCAACGATTTTGGTCTGCTGCTGAGCTGAAAACTGTTTTTAAGCATCCATCTTAATGTCAGATTAAACTAGTAGCATCAGTCTATGCTTAAACTGAAAAAGAAAAGAAACTGTTTATTTTTCTGGGAAATTCAAGTTTTTTAAAAGTGTCAGATTTTTCTGGACCACCCTGTACAATGTGCAGGAAAAGAGTGCCTTCTTGTGGTAGTGTGTGCCTCACCAGGGTGGGACCAGAGTCCTTCCCACAGCGCAGTGCATGGAAATACTGGGAGGTGTGGCTCCTAGGCAGACACCACAGCTGCTGCAGGGTGCACAGTACCACCAGCTGTAGCATGAAGTTTGAACTTTCAGTTTCATATTCACTTTGTGTTGTGAACACTGCATGACATTAATAAAAGTTAATGAGTTATAATTATTTCAGTTAATAATAATACTAATAAGGCTAGCAACAGTATATATAACTAATGTACAGTAAACTCTCAATTAGCCAGAGTAATTCAGCCAAGACCTACACTGGCTGTTGCAAAACATCGGCTATCACATAGTACCCCCCCATCAACTCAGTATTTGGTGCTGAGCCAGATATTGCATTATTATCTGTGTCAACCCTCTATCCTCAAAACTTTCCCATAAGCAAAAAGTGAAAATTAATTATAATATACAATACTGTAATGATAAAATGGAGTATAGTACAGTACAGTAACACAGCACCAGTTGGCAACCGTTAACAAGCCAGGTGATACACCTTGATGGTGGATTTTACATAAAACTGCCAGTTACATCCCATTTCGGCACCAGACATTGGATAATTTCGCCGGATATTGCATTAATAGAGCCGAGCCAGCAGTGCCAGACATTGCATTGGGCCGGACATTGTGATTATGGATAAGTGAAAGTTCACTGTATTACAGCTCCTGAGTGCAGACTGCAATCGTGCATTACACTGTACAACTATAACTCTTGTAGTCTAGTATAATAAGTAAATATGAAAAGCTGATGTTGGTCAAAGCTGGCCACATGTAAAAAGTTTTTCATTTAAAGGCATCGAAGTTTCTTCAGATAATACTAATAATTTGGTTTTACACCTGGTATCCCCAAAGGGCTAAGGCATGCCCCTGGGTAGAGGACTTTTGGACTGGAGCGTGCAGCATTTTATGACCGTATGCCCTTCCTGATGTCTACCAATGACCCTTGGGTGGATTCGATTGTCTGACCCTTCGGTCAGAGCGGAGCGCTCTAACCCACTGAGCCATGGCTGCTAAAGTTTCTTCAGATAGGTAGCCAAATAGGCAGCAGCCACTGTACAGTATCAGCATAGTGTACTGCACATTCAGTGTTGCTGAATGATTTGTCAGGGTGATTATACTTACTGTTTTAATTGAATTTTCAGCTTGAGTATGTCATATTTATTATATTAGTTTAATGAAGGTTATATCTAACGCATCAAAATCAAAATTCTTCTTGTGAACTGTTTAAAAGAATCTAGAGATAGTAAGGGTAAAGTAAAAATGATGTCCTTGGTCTGATGTAGTTAATATTAAGATATACATTGTGAGTGTTGTGTAAGCTACCAACCTTGAAGCAGGCCATGTTTTATTGTTATTGAGAGAATTTATCAAATGTCTTGGCATTAAATGCAGTTATACTTGTACATGATTCCTGTCAAAATAAAGCTTTTGAATGCATTAACGGAAGTTTCTAAAAAGTGTGCGATAAAGACTTTTTTAATAATCTGGACAGTGCTGATGTCACACATAGGAGGAAATTGAGGTGGTTTCAAAATGTGGAGAAGTGGAGAGTGAAAATTGGGTGAAAATATCTGTGAATAAGAATGTGGAGGGTATATTACCAAGAGTTAGACCTGAGATGATGTCCAACAAAACAGAAATGCTGCCAGAGATCGTACAGCACCACCAAGGGAAACGGATGACTAATGCAAGACTGTAGTACAAAGCCTTTAAAATAAAGTGAATGAGAATTAAGACCACTGTATGAGTCTCACTGATGTTTTTCATACTCCAGTGCCAAAATATAATTCAGTACAGTACATACATGTATGATCACAAATAGTGAGTTAAAAACCATCCCACACAGCACTGCATTGTGGTGACAATAACCTCAAGGAATGCACATAAGCTAAGTAGTGACCTTAGTATATCACTGAACCATTATTATCTGGTAACAACACATCATCATCATCATCCAGACCTCCTTTCCCACCCTAGGGCAGGCTGAGGAGTAGCAATGTCCAGGCAGCCAAAGTTTGCCCAGTTCAATGTGCCACACTTCCATCCACTCATCATGCAAGCCCTCGAAATCCTGGCTGCATCAGATGGGCAAAAAAAAATTTATCATATTCTGTAGCATCACATATACCTATTTGATAGAGCCAATCTGAACACTGTCACACTTAATAAGGGTGCCCAATCGCTGGACATGTGATTCTTCACACAAAATTCATCCATCCAACTCGGTCTCTTGCCAGTCCCATAGCCTCACCAATTCCTCACACACTCGTCCACCATATACCTCCACCTTCTTCTTCGCCTACCTTACTCTCTCTCTCTCCTTCAGATTTTCTCAGATATACCTTTTCATCACTCTATTGTCATCCATTCTCTCCACATGACCATACCACCTCAGTACACTCTCTCTGATTCTAGTGTCCACAGACTTCCTCACTCCGGATCTTTCATGTATCACAGTATGCCGTATTCTATCCTCTCTCTGTACTCCACAAACATTCCTCAGCAGTCCCATCTCCACTGCTCTTACTCCTGACTTCTCAATTTCATGCCACACCATAGTCTCACATCCCTATGTTAAGGTTGGGACTAAAACTCCTTCATGTAAGCCTCGCGCAGCTGCAACACTCAAGTCTCTGTTCCTTATCAAGTCCTTCATAGCACCAGCTACTTTCCTTCCTTGTTTCACTCTACTTTCCACTTCTTTTGCACTTTTCCTCTTTTCTATCACTGTACCCAGGTATTTGAACTCTCTCACCAATTCCAGTCTCTCTCCATTCACCTTAACAGCACACTGGGAGTCACCTTCTCTCTCAATACCCATCACTTTACTTTTTTCTACATTTACTCTCTAGGCACGATGCTCACAGACATCTACAAAACTCTGCACTAGTCTACTAATGTCTTGTCCGGTAATTGCAAGTAGCTCTGCATCATCAGCATAAAACAAATTTGAGATATTCCATCCATCACCATTCATTACCAACGCCATCCCTTTCTCCATTACTCGTGGTTTTACTTCTCTCATCACCCCATCCATATGTATATTGAACAACCATGGAGACATCATGCAGCCTTGTTGCATGCCTACACTGATAGCGAACCATTCACTTAGATGCCCATTTACCCTTACACATGCCTCACTACTATCATAAAAACTCTTGATGGCACCTAGCAGCTTACCATCTACACCATACATGGGCAAAACCTTTCACAATCCTCTCTGTTTATTTTGTCGTATATTTTTTCCAGATCCATAAATGTCATAAACAATTTATTGTCCTTCTCACATGCCTTCTCCAATATCTGTCTCACTGCAAACACAGTCTTTGATCCACATATCCACTGCCACTGCTAAAACCACCCCATTCATCACTCATTAGAACTTCTGATATCTCTATGGTTTTCTCTATAATAATTCTTCCATATACCTTACCTACAACACTCAATAGAATAACACCCAATACTTTTGCATATGAACAGATGGAGAGAACACTTTAATGAATTGTTGAACACAGAGAATGAAAGTAATGCAAATATCAGTGGCTGGGGAATGGCTGGGAGAAAGAGGGATGTGGGAAGAGAGGAAGAAATCAGTAGGATGGAAGTTGTGGAAGCAATGAAGAAAGTAAAAATGGGGAAAGCCCCAGGAACTGATGGAGTGTGTGGCAAAATGCTGAAGTATGGGGGAGAGATAGTAATAGAATGGATGTGGAAGGTGTACAGATTGGCCTGGGAAGAAGGTAGAGTCCCGGAGGATTGGAAGTCAGGTATAATTATTCCCCTGTACAAAGGAAAAGGGGAAAAAGAAGTGTGTGGTAATCATAGGGGCATTTGCCTTCTTAGTGTAATAGGAAAAGTATATGGTAGGATACTTATTGACAGAGTTAGGGAAATAACAGAGGAATCAGTTGGAGAGGAACAGGGAGGTTTTAGGAAGGGAAGAGGTTGTGTTGCTTCTTTATCTCTCTTCTACCGCTACTTCAATGGTCACTGTTCCTCTGAACTGTCTGCTTGCATCCCCCCACTTCTACGACGGGCACGTAGTACCCGTCTAGCAACAAACTCTCATCCCTTTTCTGTCCAACTCTCTAATGCAAGAGTTAACCGTTACTCCCAGTCCTTCATTTATGCAACTGGTCAACTCTGGAACTGTCTCCCTCTTTCTGTATTCCCTGCTTCCTATGATCTCCAATCTTTCAAACGCAGTGTGTCCAGGCATCTCGAAATGAATGGATCTTGAATTTGGCTCTCTATTGTATTGTTTTTACTTTTTCTTGGAAGGAACAGTATGCGGGCCCATGGCCCTTGGTTCCTTCTTCCTTGCATTAAAAAAAAAAAAAAAAAAAAAAAAGATATCCATTCTTAGATCTTTAGTGGAAAAGTTTCTAGAGAAGGGAAAGCTGTATGCAGCCTTCATGGATTTGAAGAAAGCATAAGACAGGGTGGATAGACAAGGATTGTGGAAAGTATTAAGAATATATGGAGTAGATGGGAAGTTATTGAAGGTCGTGAAGAGTATGTATTAGGGTGCTAAGGCTGGAGTGCGTGTGGATGGTGAACTGAGTGATTTTTTCCATTTGAAGGCTGGATTGAAACAAGGCCATGTCATGTCTCCGTGGTTGTTCAATCTGTATATGGATGGGTTATAAAGGAGATACAAGGTAGGGCAGTGGATGTTTGAGCAGCCCTAGTGAGGGAGGGCAGTGTTTGGAAACTCCCTGTACTGTTGTTTGCAGATGATACTGTGTTGTTAAGTGAAGACGAAGGAGAGTTGCAAGGCATGGTACATGAATTTGTAGGAGTGTGTAAGAAATGGAATCTAAAGGTGAATGTTGGGAAGAGTAAAGTGATGGTCTTAGAGAGAAGTGAAGTCAGTAAAGGTACAGTGAGATTGGATGGGGAGGATATGAAGAATGTGAGTTCATTTAAGTATTTGGGTAGTGTGATAAGTAAGGATGGAAGTTTAGAGGGTGAAGTGCTTGAAAGGGTGCAGCAGGGAAGAAAGGTTGCTGGTTCCTTGAAAGCAGTGATAAGAAACAGGGAAGTGAGCATGGAAGTGAAAAAGCTGTGACATGACAGTATTGTGATACCAACTCTAACATATGGAAGTAAAGCTTGGACCCTGTTGGAGGGACAGAAGTCATGAGCGAGAGCAGTGGAAGTGAGTTATTTGAGAGGAGCATGTGAAGTCACATGGAGTGACAGACTGACAAATGAGGAAGTGAAGAAGCGTTGTGGTGTGGATGTGGATGTGATAGGAAGTGTTAGGAAGAACACATTAAGGGGGTTTGGCCATGTGGAGAGGATGGAGAGTGACAGACTGATGAGGAGAGTGTATGTGAGTGAGGTGGAGGGGGGGAGAGGGAGGGGGAGACTAAGGATGAGATGGAGGGATGGAGTTGAGAGGTATATGAGAGAAGAGGGTGTGAGCTGGGAGCAGGGCAGTGAAATGGCAGGGGACAGAGCGACATGGAGGCGATTTGTTCGTGGCCACCCCTTACGGGATTGGGGCGTCTGGCAGTAAATAGATAGACAGAAAGATTTTTGCATGTGTGTGTGTGTCTCCAACTCTGGGCATAGACTTTACAGCCTGTTTCCTGCCAAATAGTCCTCTTATAGACCACACATCTTCACATATCACCATTTAACACATATGCCCTTCATTAATACTGAATACATGCTGTGGGTGTTTCAAGAGGGAGGAGCAGAGGATGAAAAAGGCTACTTGTAATGCAATTTGACAGCCATGGGAACTGATACTGTGACCAGAAAATGGATACTCAGACCATTTCAAGTACTGTACATAATATGATTACGTAAAATCTACAGGAGAAACCACGCAGAATCTGGCCAATGTGGAGGTCATATTTCTGTCACTGCTCTATTGAATTTATTTTAAACAGCACTGATTAGGATGTGTTGTACCTTTATTTTCTTCAAACTTTCAGACAGAAAATAATACTGCACATTTCAAGTTCTAATAATATTCACTATCTTTGTACTAATTATCAAATACTGCAACTGTTGAAAAACGTATGATACCAAATCCCTAGATCATGCCATAAATAAATATAACTTGAGAGGATGAACAGACACACTATGTTTAAAAGACTTAACACTAAGTTGTAAATAAAAGAATCTTTTATATTCTGTACTGTTCTGCATTTACTATCACAAAACTTCAAAACAATCTCACCCGAAAAAGTTCTGAGGAGGTAAATGATATAGTATAAACAGTACCATCTGCAATAATAGCTATGTACAATAAACCTTACTCATACAGGATCACATCATAATGTTGTCAGAGATTAAACTTAAACTGTTTTCTGCACAGCTATGTATTTTCAGTCAGTAAATAAACAAACTAGACATAGTACAAATCATAATAAATTATTAATGCAAGGAAAAAGTGTGAAAGAAAATGGAGTGTGATAAAGAAAGGGCTATTTAGGATGGCCAATTCGGCAATCTGACTGTTAGATCCAATACACTTATATCCACTGAGCAATAGCTGTTTTAGGATCATCACCAAAACACAGCAAGAGTTTTTAAGGATCTTAACAAAATTATAAGAATGTCCTAGTAATTTTAGCATATTTTCAGGATTTCTTTCTTGACTTTCTAGCCCCTTTGTAAGCAAGTTAGTGACCTAGCAACTCTAAAGTTGGTACCAGTATTCTCGTCAACTTTGGAGACTTTCTACGATCTCTTCTTCAGTAGCTTCTTTTGCATACTGCAATCTACCACTCTCTTGTTTGTAACTTGTTTCTGTAATACTGATATGCATTCCAGTTAGAAAATAATGTACAGTACAAATAAATCTAATGTTTGTCTTTATGATTTCAACACAGGCTGCATAAAAAACATAAATGCTAAGATTTGTGTAACAAAGGTAGAAATACAGTGGTACAGAAGAGAACAGAAGGTCTCCTTGGTCAATGAGAATAGAGGCTTAGAACTACAGAGAAGAGAGAGGATTGAGGTCTCAGCTGGGCAGTCACATGGTGTTCCTTGGTCCTCTTCACCATCCCCAATTATCTGGACACCCATTAGACCAATGACCTCGCCTGCCTGAAATAATTATATCTTTATTCACCCACTTAACCTTATTAATGGGGTTGGTGAATCATCATCATGAGGATGTTTAATCTAACCCAATCTTCACAGTCAATGGCTTCACAAAAAAATCTTAATTTACCCTTTCTCTCTAATTGGTACTAACATAGGATCTATTTAGTCTTGAGAAAACAAAAGAATATAAATATTACAAAATAACTGTGTCACTAAATATCCAGATGATGCTGTGGTGGTCATTTACTGAGTGAATCTTTCCATTTGAAGGTTGGATTGAAACAAGGATGTGTCATGTCTCCATGGTTGTTCAATCTGTACATGGATGGGGTTATAAAAGAGATACAAGGTCGGGCAGTGGATGTTGGAGCGGCCCTAGTGAGAGAGGGCAGTGTTTGGAAACTCCCTGTACTGTTGTTTGCAGATGATACTGTGTTGTTGAGTAAAGACGAAGGGGAGCTGCAAGGCTTGGTAGATGAGTTTGGGAGAGTGTGTAAGAAATGGAATCTAAAGGTGAATGTGGGGAAGAGTAAAGTGATGGTCTTCGAGAGAAGTGAAGCCAGTGAGTGTACAGTGATATTGGATGGGAAGGAAATGGAGAATGTGAGTGAATTTAAGTACTTGGGCAGTGTGATGAGTAAGGATGGTAGTCTGGAGGGTGAAGTGCTCGAAAGGGTGCAGCAGGGAAGGAAGGTTGCTGGTTCGTTGAAAGCAGTGATAAGAAACAGGGAGGTGAGCATGGAAGTGAAAAAGTTGTTACATGATAGTATTGTGATACCAACTTTGACATATGGAAGTGAAGCTTGGACCCTGTTGGAAGGACAGAAGTCAAGAGTGAGAGCAGTGGAAATGAGTTATTTGAAAGGAGCATGTGGAGTCACATGGAGAGACAGACTAACAAATGAGGAAGTGAAGGAGCGTTGTGGTGTGGTTGAGGATGTGATGGGAAGCGTTAGGAGAAACACGTTAAGGTGGTTTGGGCATGTGGAGAGGATGGAGAGTGAAAGACTGATTAGGAGAGTGTATGTGAGTGAGGTGGAGGGGGCGAGAGGGAGGAGGAGGCCGAGGATGAGATGGAGGGATGGAGTGGAGAGGTATATGAGAGAGGGGGGTGTGAGTTGGGAGCACGGTAGTGAAATGGCAGGGGACAGAGTGACATGGAGGCGATTTGTTCGTGGCCACCCCATGCGGGATTGAGGCGTCTGGCAATAGAGTTTTGCAGCCTCCTGTAGATGTTGGTGAATGTCTGTTGTGTGGTTTGAATGTTGGTCTAGAAAGAATGTGATGGTTGCTGGGAGAGATGACTCACACTGTGATATGTTACTGAATGCAGTGATATGTGAATTAATGGAAGTATGTAAGTACTTAGGTGCAGTACAATAATGAAAGTAAGGGGTAACTGTGTAAAGAGAGTGAAAAGTAGAACAATTCAAGGAACAAAAGTAGCCATTACAATGAAGGCCTTGATACAAAACAAGAGACAGAATATAGAAGTTGTGACTGCATGTGCATTACAGCACACATTAAAATATACACATGAAGACTTGCTATAGCATGAGAGGGAATGACCGATGAAAATACAATGCTCAGGCAATGTGTGTGGGTTGCAGGGATCACAAAGGAAAATGAAACAAAGATATCTGCAAAAGATATGGAGAACAGATGTATATTGATAAAAAGGCAAAAGAGAATGTGCACAAATGCAATGGCCAGGAAGAAAATAGGTAAGGTTGTGTACAAATGAAATAGGTAAATGCACGTAAGTTTACAGATGGAAGAAAGGCATGATAGGCCAAGATGATAGACAGATAAGGTAAATGAGGGAGTACAGTACACTATGGAAACTGATGAAAACAAGGCCTAAAAAGGATCCATAAAGAGAGATGGTTATGTACATTATGTACAGAGATCCAATGGACAACAGCTACATCCATTTTTCAGCATGGGAGTTGACGAAAAGACACACATGAATAAAAAGCACATCCAAAAACAAGGACCGGCGCTGTTCGGCCAGACTGCCTTGGGAACAACTACAAGGACTGAAAAAGGTATGTGCAGATGGTATTGCCGATGAAGTGAAGCAAAACCTTTGAAGGCTTGGATGACAAGTAAATGACTATTTGACTCATTTCATTTGGACTGCTGTTTGATAGGTGTCCTGCTTTTAATCTTTCTCTCTCACTGTTTCTGGATCCTGTCTTGAAGTAAGCTAGGATGATGACTGAGAATGACGATAATGATGAATTACGTAATATCCCGAGCTGAACGTTACAACATACTTGGTGGTTATTTTTTGTAACGCCAAAACAATGATTACGACAATTTTTTGGGGGGAACCAACACTTCTGTTAACTGCCAGAACCCAGCTGGCAATTCTTTTCTGGTGCAGATATGAAGTGTATTTATATCTTTACCCTTCCTGCCATATACACCAAAGACCAAATAGACTTGTTACAATAAAACTGGTGATATTTTACAGTTTATGGATAGATAATTTACTTCATTTTCAACTAATGAATTATTGCAAAACCTGAGGAGTGCACATTAAAAAAGTGATAAATATATCGTAAACAGAGAAATCACTCATGCACAGCATATTATACCAAATGGCTCCTCAACTACTACTTACCACAACTGAAGCACCGCCCATAACCACCATAATAAGCCATCTCATCCCCAGACACTGAGGATGAATCAGATAAATAGCTTGGACTGGAGTGCTCACTTTCACTGCTAACTACTACTGGTTCTATATTAGGCTGGTTAGCATGGCTGGGGTTTAAAGTAGTGCTTTGAGGAGGAGGGTGTGTTGTGCGGGAGGGGCCAGACCGGTTCCCACTCCCCTGCCCAACCGTGACGGGCTCTGTTCGAGCTCGGGTTGGCGCCGCACTGCAAGTTAAGAATGTTTTATTAGTTGCCACAACTTAAGAATGATAGTACCTGAGCCAGTGTTCCTAGGTGCTGCCCCTGCCAGCTGTCCCAGAATTGTGGTCAACAACGTAAATGGGGTTGGTAGCAGATCCTGCTGGTGGTAAATTTCTCCCGTTGGCCACAGTAGCACTGCCTGCGACGCCATGAATCATGGGGCTTACAGAATTTGGAAATTGCTGCAAAACTCTAATGACATTAGGATTCCCTTGCAGCATATACCCTCTCCCACTTATAACTACAGTTGTCACTGCGGACGAGCCAGGAGGTCTGGTAACAGGAGCGGTTACTGGTACTGGATTGCCAGGACCGCTCTCCCTGTAAATATTGTTGCAACCCATTACTTACAATATACATGGAAACATTTTACTGAGAACCAAAATGTGATCTGACTACTATAAAAGATTATGTCATATATGAAGCAATATACAGTACAACACAATCTGACATGAAAGTATAGTACTAATAAACATAAAAATCAAAACCAAAATGACATTACCCTTTATAGAATGCTTGATAAATGGAGAACTAAACCTGCATATACTGTCATACCTATTAACTGTCATTACAGTATCATATAGCAACTATAAATAATGCAACTACCAAAATAAAAAATAAAAAAAAACTTTACACATTATAGTAATTATTAGATTCTTTTATACTATTGTACTTCACGTACAACACTATGCCATTTAAAGTCAAGTTAAATTCATGGGTATCAGGTATATAATGTTCCTTCTATTGATATAAGCCAATTAGAAGCGTGTGGTAATCATACGAGCATTTGCCTTCTTCATGTAACAGGAAAAGTATATGGTAGGATACTTATTGACACAGTTAGGGAAATAACAGAGGAATTAGTTGGAGAAGAACAGGAAGGTTTTAGGAAGGGAAGAGGTTGTGTAGACCAGATATTCATTCTTAGATCTTTAGTGGAAAAGTTTCTAGAGAAGGGAAAGAAGCTGTATGCAGCCTTCATGGATTTGAAGAAAGCATAAGACAGGGTGGATATACAAGGATTGTGGAAAGTAGTAAGAATATAAGGAGTAGATGGGAAGTTGTTGAAGGCCATGAAGAGTATGTATGAGGGTGCTAAGGCCGCAGCGCGTGTGGATGGCGAACCGAGTGAATTTTTCCATTTAAAGGTTGGATTGAAACAAGGATGTGTCATGTCTCCATGGTTGTTCAATCTGTATATGGATGGGGTTAAACAAGAGACACAAGGTCGGGCAGTAGATGTTGAAGCGGCCCTAGTGAGAGAGGGCAGTGCTTGGAAACTCCCTGTGCTGTTATTTGCAGATGATACTGTGTTGTTGAGTGAAGACGAAGGGGAGCTGCAAGGCTTGGTAGATGAGTTTGGGAGAGTGTGTAAGAAACGGAATCTAAAGGTGAATGTAGGGAAGAGTAAAGCGATGGTCTTCGAGAGTACTGAAGTCAGTGAATGTACAGTGAGAAAGGATAGGGAGGATATGGAGAACGTGAGTGCATTTAAGTAGTTAGGTAGTGTGATGAGTAAGGATGGAAGTCTGGAGGGTGAAGTGCTTGAAAGGGCGAAGCAGGGAAGAAAGGTTGCTGGTTCCTTGAAAGCAGTGATAAGAAACAGGGAAGTGAGCATGGAAGTGAAAAAGCTGCTACATGACAGTATTGTGATACCAACTCTAACATATGGAAGTGAAGCTTGGACCCTGTTGGAGGGACAGAAGTCAAGAGTGAAAGCAATGGAAATGAGTTATCTGAGAGGAGCGTGTGGAGTCACATGGAGAGACATATTGACAAATGAGTAAGTGAGGAAGCGATGTGGCGTGGATGTGATAGGAAGCGTTAGGAGAAACACATTAAGGTGGTTTGGTCATGTGGAAAGGATGGAGAGTGAGAGACTAATGAGGAGAGTGTATGTGAGTGAGGTGGAGGGGGGGAGAGGGAGGGGGAGGCCAAGTATGGGATGGAGGGATGAAGTGGAGAGGTATATGAGAGATGGGGATGTGAGCTGGGAACGGGGCAGTGAAATGGGGGGGGGACAGAGCGACATGAAGGCGATTTGTTTGTGGCCACCCCATACGGGATTAAGGCGTCTGGCAGTACAGATATACTGTATAGGCATTGCTGATACAAAATATACTTATTTTCTATAGAGCTACTGTACACAAATATTTTATGTTTTTGAAGGTGTTGGACATGCACGATGTATAAGTCTTTTTTTGACCTCTTGATGGTAACTAACACTGATACATGATACCATGTACCTCCAGCATCATCAGTGTTCCACTAAGTAGTGTGGTTATGTTTCTAATGGACAGAAGGAGCAAGAGGAGTCTGAGTTGGAAAATTCATAGCCTCTGGAATGACTGAAAATGTTTATGGCTACACAAACAGCAGAACAGGTTGTGAATGTATAATAAGTATGTGGATCAATTTCAGTCGAGAACTTGACTGTGTAAATGTGGCCGAGTCCCCCACCGGGGAGAGCTGCTGTTTGTGTTGCATAAGGCCAGCTACAGTGGAACCTTGCATCTCATGCTATGTTCATCTAACAATTACACATTTCATGGCACCATTAAATCTCTTCCCATTCCATATTTCACGACTAACCCCTTGAATCTCATGGGTGCATATCTGAGGAAGCAGTGTTGCTGGGAAGACCACTTCCTGGTTGACTGAGAAAAGAATGAACCAGATAAAAACACTATGTTTTCTTAATAGAATAACCCATATACAGTAGCTCATTCTTGGGGTAACTTAACAAATATTTATTTAACATTAAGTGAGGCCTCCCTATAACAGACTATGGTAGACCTTCGCCATATCAAACCTCGAAATAATAGATTTCGGATTTATCAAATGCCTCTGACCCCATCAAACTTTTGTCAGCTATACCAAACTACGGTCAATGGGGCAGTATAGTGTATAACACATGTACTTCCTACCCTTTTCACTCCAACCTGGCCTGAAATCACCCTCTCCCCATTGTGAATGCTGAGCTGTAATAACAGATTACAGTACATATATAGTAATACCGTACAACACAGGAAGAAGTGCTGACATGGATTTGAAATAAGCTGCTAAGGGACAAAATTAGGGGTCAAATTAGTGTAAAAATCGGCAAAGCTTTCATTCACAGTACTAGAATATGATATTATAACCATTTATTTTCAATCATACATTAGAATTCCCACCTGGGGAGATGACCCTTGGATTTATTGAACTTGCAGCTTTCCTGAACCAGACTTCCCCCCAATTAGTTCCATAAAATGAGGGTCTACTGTAACTTGGAGAAAAGGCAATTGGTATATCCCACAGTTCATTACATAAAATGTCTGATAGAAACCCATTATACCAATCCTAAGGCTGGTAATATGATAAATGGTCAGGTAGGTATCTCATTCAGGACAAGTTACAAGATGTCAATAAAATGGTATTGCATGGGGGGTGGCCTGTGTTCCTCGGTAAAGATGTCAGTACAAAGAGTAGAGCAACAATGAAGAAAAAATCAGGTGCTTGACGGGGAGGTGCCATCCCACTAATGCACTGATAACAATTTTCACCCTGCATGATTCACAGTACATGCAGTGCAGTCCATGTCTCCACTGTCTACCACCCCACATGCAGCTGTCTGGTAGGCCACTGCATGTACCCCTTATACTGAGACTTGGTTCAACATTTAACAAGCTTGTCCAGTAGGTCACTGGATGCACTGCCAATATCCAAAGTTTGGCGCAAATACAGTAAGTCCATTAAGGCGAGGTCTTACTGTACTAGCAAGAAGTTTATACTTGCTGCTTTTAATTTAAGACACTGAATCTATGCAACTAATGCTAAAAATGAAAGATGTTAATTTGTGGAAATAATTATCATATCTGAGGGAATATCTGTTGGCAGCAATGTTCGATGACATGTCCTAGCCACATGTATATTTCGTTTTGGTGTAACTTAACTATTACCTGTATTTATTTTATCCCATAAAGCACTCATTAACTGTTTTAAGGTATGTGTTCTACTGTATATCGTTATTACCCTATATACTGTTTTCCCTTCAAATTAGCAATTACTATAATTATAGGTTACAGCTAGGCAAAAAGTCCAATTTCTCATGGCCTCAGTGACTTTGTTACATTACTATTGTTTTCAATCTCACATTATCTCACACAACTGCATCTCACAGCAGGTTTCAAAGTCTCTATTAAATGTATTCAGCGAAGTTCCATTGTACCAAGTTTTTTAAAAGCCTGATTTCCACTCCCACTGCAGTACCTCCCAGGAATGATAGTAACCAGCCACCTTTCTCTTCCTTAAAGAGTTATTTTGCCACCTACACCTTACTACTTGTACCTGTATTCCCTTATATATTATCTATTTTTGAATACTTACACAGACTGAAGAAGTAAAAAAAAGAAAAAAAAGAAAAAAGAAAATACCGAGGGGATATACAGTACATGGAAATTAAATGATAAGATGCGAAAATCTTTTTAGCTGAGAAGAATACAATCCCAGGACACCCCAAGCTCCACCTGTCCCCCAACATGTGAAATCATGGACACAGTAAAAACACCAACATTCAATCCCATTTTAACTGCTTCAAGGCTAGGTTACTGCAGTCAAGTATATTTATGGGCTGATCCTCCAGTCATCAATCTCCAAAACTATTTAATCCATTTACCTCTCTTCCAAAGGTTATCATTTCTCCCTCTCATCCCTTACGTTTTCATACTTTTTCCCGACATTCATTCCTATATTTTCAGTTTCCTTGAGTTGGAAAAAGGGGTCAGGGTGATGATGATATTGTTATGAAAGAATGCACAATAATTTTACAGTGTAGTGAGGAGCAAGAGATGAAATGGTAATGTGTACAAAATGCAGAGATATATGGAAGGGGGGGGGATATGGCATGCTGTCAACGGAAGAAGTGATCAATTTATTTATAAAGTGTGGGCAAGGGTATATGAAAAGCAGCAATGGTGACAGCAGTGTTTATAAAGATGGAGAAGCCTGGTAATTCATTTCAAGGCTACCCCCTACAGATGAAGTTTCCACGAAGCAGCAAAGCATCAGTAAAACAGACAAGCAGTGGCAGAAGAATAATGCAGAAGAAAAATAAATAATAAGTGGCAGAATAATAATAAACCCTTCAGTCTGAAGATGCATATTTGAATTTTACTCCTGCTACCACTAATGATTTAAATTAACATGTCAGACATATAGTTGTGAGGAGGTTATCGATCTGAAGGATAAATCTAACTCGTCCTGTGAAGTCTCTCCAAAACTAAATGAAAAATATACATTACTGGTGTCATGAAATTAATGGGATACAGTATCACTGCCTGTGGAAAGCATAAACTGAATTAATACTGCTGGTAAATGCACATTTAGTTAGGTCAAAGAACGATGTTTTGAAAGTATGATGAAGTGCTTTATGATGCCATCCACAAATACCCACTAAGAATAATGAGGGAACCAGTTAAGATCATTATTACCATATCATATTCACCCCAATCCAATATTAGTCTACGTCCTAAATACAAGTGGTACAATGATGGTAATTTTTATGCAGTGCTGTCAAAATCATGTGAGGGCTGTTCAATAATACAGTACAGTGCATGAGCTTTGGGTTATAAAGTAACAAACCAATACTGAAACCACAAATCAGATTCCATAACGAATTCTTTCATGGCTTTTTATAACCTGAATACCACACTAGGCATAAAGTCTCCATATAATGTACTCACCTTAAATTACGGTATGACTAGTGATCCATCCTGAGAAGAAAATCTACATAAGTTTAGCAATTCTCTGTTTGAACCTTATGAGACCTAGGAATTAATTAAAGAAATGTCAAACTACATTAGTAACTAACTAATTATAGATCAATTACCTATGCAGCAAAGTAAACACAGACAAATGCACCAAACTGATGAACTGCATTAAAGAAAATTTTACAGTGACAAGCTACACAAACTGTTCTACTGAGCTACATGGTCCAAATGAAATACTGTGGATGCAGTTAAATATAGAAAATAGACAGCATCACTCAGACACAGCAGACAGATATCAGCTGGTACTGGTTTAAGTGATAATCTGAGAGCTTAAGAGTCAACCAGCGGAATTATTACTCCATTGGAGATTGACTGACAACTCTTTAACAACCTCATGAGGCCCTGAGATGTCTTAAGTATACAACATTCTAACATACAAAATCAGATACATATGATGATTTGGATGGCATAATTAACTAAATGCACTTCGAAATGGCCGTGTCATCCAGAATTCTCTCAGTTTGGAAAGCTAAACCTATATCTCTTTCTTCCCTAACTATTCTCCAGTTGCCCTATTTCAAAACTCACAAGAGGTATTCAGTTTTTTTTCACACCACTTGTCTGTGGGTTTGCTAATTTGGTTACTGGTCCAGACAACAGTTTGGATAATTTTTGAATTCATCACCATCATCTCTGTTGTCTTACTCCTCCTGGGAACACCTCAACTGAGCGTGGCCATGACAGAACTATCTCCAGGCCAAATTGTCTTATAATTCTCTCTGAGACTCCTCCTCTTTCTTCTGTCTTACCAATGCACTGCTCCTCTCTCTTCTTCCATACCTTATATGGTGTTGCTTTTTCAATAATCCTCTCAATCTCATCCCAAGGGTTTTCTCTGGCACCATATCTAAGTGAATTCTTTGAAAAGGTCTATACCTCTTTAATATTTTTCAACATCTCACCACTAATGTCCTTTTGTGCATGTAAAAAAAAACACAAATTACTCTGTTACTTACACCTTCCATTCAAGTTATGTATACAAATGTCCTGAAAAATGTAATTTCTACAGCCTGTAATCTATCAAATTCTACATCACACATTTATCAAATATCACTCCCACAAAAGACTGTCATAGAGAGAGTTTTCTTCATTTCCAAACTACCCACCCTACTCTTAAAAACTGCCAATTATTATTTTCCCTGTGGTGATCTCTTTTAATTTTGCACTCCATTCTGCCATGTTCACATAACACAGCTCTTAAATATCCAAAACTATCAACCTCCTCAAGCTTATTACCTCCCACTTACCATCCATCCATCATCCAATCCTATGTTGCCCCATGAGGAGTGTAGGAGTCATAGGCTAGGCAAATTGGTCCTGACATTTAAGATGAGTGACCAGCCTCAATCATCCCTGAGTGGCATTAAGTGAGCAATAAACCCCAACCACCCCTTGGATATAAACCTGCACCGACTCAATCTGATTGGAGAGCCTTAATTACCTGCTAAACCACCAGGCACCATAATTTGGTTATATGGTTACCACCCAGCATAGTAAATGGTTTCCTGCTGTACAGGAAACACCACTTATAATCTGTAATTTTTAGTTCAGAGTTAAAACTGAATAATGTATGAAGATGTTATATAACTGTGTGAACAATTTCTCTATATCTACTACTGGTACAAAGCCTTGCTTTGTTCTCACCCTACCTAACCCCATCTACTGACTGGGACTTAATGATGATAGTAAAAATCAATGAATTGTATATGGTGCTGGAAGCAGTGGGAGTAGATTTTTTTTGGCACTCTAAAGGTTTGACAATGGATGATTTAATTTTATTGAGAGGCCATTATATTCTACTACTGTACAATCATGATAACTATGCAACATTTCTTGATGAAAACATCCTAAATTCAAAGTAAATACAATAATAGTAACAATGAGTAAAAGTATGGAATGATCTTTCCTCTCCCTTCTTTTCTCCTCACTGTACACAGGAAACCATTTACTATGCTGAGCAGTAACCACATAACCAAATTATGGCCCCTGGTGGTTTAGTGGGCAATTGAGGCGCTCCAACTGGATTGAGTCTGTGCAGGTTTATGTCCATGGGGTGGTTGGGGTTATTGCTCGCGTTATGTCACTCAGGGATGTGTGAGGCTAGTCACTCATCTTATGTGTCAGGACCAGTTTACCTAGGCCCAGGCTCCTATGTTCCTCATGAGGCAACACAGGATTAGATGATGATGATGATTTTGGTAAGCAGACCTGTAATAATGGAATTTAATTTATGCTATCTGACCTACACCAGCAACTGAAAATAAGTTAAACCGATGGCAGCAAAAGTCTACAATCTGAGACACGAGTGACTTAATCAGTATGGAATTCCGATGACTGGGATGATATTGGAATATCTACAATTATAAAATGGTCCAGAGAAACTATATATATATCTTTGACAATAACAAGGTATTAGATGAATTAAAGCATAAAAAATGCAGACAGTGCCAAAGATTAAAAAATTAATAATAGCAGTATCATATAAAGCCATCCAAACCACAAATCAATGTACCTGTAATAACTAAATGAACTTCATTCTTAACCCCTTGAATACGAAGATGTCTTTTTCATTTTAATCTCACAACTACAAGATTAATGTATTCATATTAATTCACATCTAGTATTTAAGGAATTACTTAAGGCTGAATTTAATCCCTTGGTAAAAATGTCTTCCCTAAACTGATTAAAATCATGTCACAGCAGAAAGGATAAAATACGAAAGACATCACCAGACTGAAGGGGTTTAACTACAGCATTTCCTCGTTACATGTTGCCATTTTTATCTCATCTTTATTTTTTTTTTCTTCTGCTGCTCATTCCTCACTAGATTACAGATATATTGCCACTACAGTTTTACTGACACATATAAACCTTACCTGGAAGTTACTCTGCAATTTATAGTACCAGATTTTATACATGAGAGAGAGAGAGAGAGAGAGAGAGAGA
>JAGKTI010002019.1:52415-72936 GCA_018397915.1 Birgus latro
TCCGAGGCATGATTTTTGTGCGCCATTTCGAAGATAATTTTGAAAAGGAAGTGTAGTGTGTAGCGTGTATGTAGTTTGGTGTTGACAGTTAGAGAAACTTGTATTGGAGAGCATGCTGGTCTACTCTCTGTGTAACTGAGACACTGAAAAAGTTCAGCCCATCGTCCCTGTAATTTTAGTCAAAATCACACCAGTAGTTTTCGTGTAAAGTTGTTAAGAGACAGACAGACAAAGAAAACAAACTGAGTGAAAACAGTATCAGTCCCCGAGCCCCTCCGGGGCAGGGACGGGTAACAACAACAATTTACATCACTTATGTCAATGATGCATTCTATAACATAAGGACAATTTATCTTACACTGGCTATCAGCCATAAATCTCACACTGAAAGAGTTAGAAACCTTTTCCATTAACCTCTTTAGTAGTTGATCACCTTACTTATTAGAGCGCGCACACACACGCGCACACACACACACACACACACACACACACACACAAACAAACACACACACACACACAAAGTGAAGATGAATATGCAACAGATTCTTTTTTTTTAATGCAAAATTACTGACACAAAATACTTGTATTCTGTACTGTACCTTTTCTTTCATCAACTATCTCTGCTCTTCTCTTCTGCAACTCCTCCGAAAGTGTAGGTACAATTTTTTCAATGAAGTTATCTATAACAAGGGACCTGGTTTCTGAGACAATGGGACATCTGCAGTTTGGACAATCCTTCTTTTTCTTCTTCCATTGATCTAAACAGTACCGGCAGAAGGTATGACTACAGTTTAGCATCACAGCCTGGTAAAAGAACCACATAAAACATGATTACATTATGATTAACATACACCTTTAACATCATTATAAAGCCATGTTAACCACTAGTGATACCACAATATTCACATATGAATTTGTTATGCACATCAGCTTATTAGCTGCACTTTAAAATAAAGCAGTCCAAGGATCACATCTAAGATATCAAAAAAATGCATGTAATAATAAATTATCTCAAAATCACTGATCTATTATATACTGCACATACATTAAAAACTGTGATACGACATACAGTTTGTACATTATTAAAAAAAATCCCTGTTGCATGCCACTAAAGTTTTATCACTGGAAAAAAAAAAAAAAAAAAAAAGGCAACTTCTCACACTTACAGTTATAAAGAGGTCATTACAGATGGGACACTGGAACTCATTTTCAAGAACATTAGACACATTCTCAACCACCTCCTGCTTGGCATGGTCAGACATGACTTCATAAGATGCCAGCTCCTGCTCTAGTGACAGTTTCTGAGCTTCCAGGGTCTGTACTCTCTCCTCCTGTCTATCTCTCTGAAATATACAATAGCAGGTAGCTATAATACAAGTTATAAAATATTATATCATTAACCCTTGCAGAGCTGCAGACCTCATATTAGGCAGGGGTTAACACCTCCCGTGACTTCCTCTATCCAACTCCTTCAGGTTGAGAAACCTCTCCTACACTGAAGTAAATCATAAGGCATCAAGCAAACACACACACACACACACAAACACATACAGTAAGACCTCACTATAACGGACTAATTGGGGCTCAGGCCAGTCCGAAATATGCGATTTTCCGATAAAAGCGACATCCAGACTTACCCCTGCTATTCCGGACTTTTTCCGATATATCAGACATTAGTCCGGATTGCATCGGTAGTTTTCACCACCATTGCAGTATTGTACTGTGTTATACCTTCACTACATTAATCAAATGGTATAATAATACTGTACTATGCACTGAAAAACATGTCTTTTACTTGTCTTATTGTGGTGAACATAGCTGAAGTTGTCAGGCAGTCCAGACTGCATTCTGGCTATATTGGACTTTTTCCGATATATAGGGGTTTAGTCTGGTAGCTCCTCGAGTCCGATAAAAGCGAATTCTGGTCTACTGAAGTCCGTTATATCGAGGTTTTACTGTACATATATACAGTATGTCTATATATATATAAAGGGCATCTTTGGGCTGCAAGGGTAAATGCAGATCTCACCCATCCATTCATCATCCAATCCTACATTGCCCCATGAGGAGCGTAGGAGCCCGGGGCTAGGCAAGTTAGTCCTGACATTTAAGACGAGGGTGACCAGCCTTACTCATCCCTGAGTAGCATTATGTGGGTAATAAACCCCAACCACCCCCTGGATATAAACCTTCACCAGCTCAATCCAACTGGAGCACTGTAATTACCCACTAAATCACCAGGTGCCATAATTTGGTTATATTGTTACCACCCAGCATAGTACATGGTTTCCTGGTGTACAGGAAACCATTTGACTTATCACTCAATGTAGGGTCACCCACAGGCAGAAGGAAGAGGAAAGAATGAAGGAAAAAAGACAGAAAGAGTATAAAGTCACCCATAGGCAGAAAGAAGAGGAAAGAATGAAGGAAACAAAGACAGAAGAGGAAGCAAGGAAAGGATGGAGGAGAGGAAAGGGCAGACACCCGAGAGCAGCACTACATCGAGTGAGTGGATGGTGAGTGCCCCCACCTACCACAACAGATCTCATCTAAACCCTTAATTTCAAAGGACATGTCCTAAGTTCAGCAAAACTGTTTGGTATTAGGCAGACTATGATGGGGGGGGGGACCTCAGGAGTAAGGGGTTAAGAAGATTACCATGAAGTTGTACCCTCTGATACATAATGACAGCACAAAGCAGGGTGAGCCTACAACATATTAATCTGGTCCACTAATTGCCCTGAATTAAAAGATCCGATTGAATGCTGTCAACCAAAGGGTCAATCATTCAATCACACTACAGTATAGGACCGTATAGGACCAACAGTTGATACCAAGAAGGGCATCCAGTCATAGGGGGCTATAAGTATCAAACCCAAGTCCTCTTGAGAGGGTCAGCATTTTAGCTATTCCAAGTAGGGAGTGCAAAGTATAAAATAATTTATGTCAATTCTGACTCTGTACTTCAAAAACACTATTTGACAAGAGGTATGCAGACAAAATTATTTCCACACAACTACCTATGTAATTTATCTTCTAAATTGTAGCACCATTCAAACCTATGAACATAGCATTATTCAGTGAAACTGGAAAAAGGGTTAGTTATAGCCTTAAGTTCAATTTGACCAAACTATGAATGGCTAGATAAATGTGTACTTCTATACAGCACATTATCAGTAGCTGAATGTGTCAATATTTGGTCAGTCCTTTGGTTTCATTCACAAATATCAAATGTACTACAATTTACTTACGAGGATCTAGAATACAAAATGATATACTGGTACACATTCTTTTAACACTACTTGGTATATTATTAAAAAATGAAATTTTAAAATTGATGCTAAAACTGTGGCCTCTGGCTCATCTGGACATGAACCCACAGAATTGGAAGCCCTTCTGCTGCACACCACCATCCTAACTTTGGGGGGATAGAAAGGGAGCTGAGGGATGTTTGGATAATTGCCTGCTGTCCAGTAATATTGATGCATCCCTCTTCAACATCATACTGTGCAAAACTACCAAAGCAATACACACTAAAGAAACTGACATCACAGTATTACTTCTCCAGTCAGTTTACAAATATATTGACTCTGTGCACTTACATGTTCCTGATCCTGTTCTTTTGTTGCCTGCAGTTGTTCCTCCAATTTATTCTTCTCTCTTATTATTTGCTCTAACTTCCTGTTGGTCTCCTCATACTTCAATGCTGATTTCTTCACCTCCTCATCCACTTTTGTCTTCATTTCCATATCAACTACAGCCTAGTAGATACAACATAATATCAAGGCCTTATTACATGCTTCTTTATCTTAAAAAACACCTGTATATAAGAATAATTTTTCACTTGAAGTCATTAAGGGCAGATGTGGTGTAACTCCACTGTTCGTAAACTTTGTGAGAAAGCACCCCATTCATTTATAAGGTCTAACAAATAAAATCCCTTCAAATTCACTTAAGTGGGGCCACTAAGCTGGCATACAGAAGTTGATAGCCCTTCTTCATATAGAGAAACATGAACAGTATGCTAGTATCAATTAAATTAGGCCAGCACAAGATTGCGCAAGTAGAGTGAAAGTAGAGTTCTGAACAAATGTGGAAGTGTACATGGAAAAGTTTGAAAGGAATGAAAGTGTTTTTGATTGTAGAAATGAATGGAAAAGTAGGGACTGTGAAAGTGGATGGAGTAGTTGGAGTGGGGTGTGCCTGCAGACGTGGATGAAAATGGCAGTGCTCTAGTGGACATTTGTGCAGAGTGGGGGTTGGTGACAGCCAATACCCTCTTTAGACACAAAATGATCCACAGGAATACATGGTATGTGATAAGAAGGGTCGGTGGTGAACTGAATGAACGGAAGGCAATGATTAATTACGGGGGTGTGCATGACAGAATGAGAAGGTGTGTTAATGGATGCAAGAGCACAGAGGTTAGGGGAGTGGACTTTCTGACTACCACATGGTGGTGGTGAAAGTCAAGGTTCAAATGAAATGGAGGAGTAGGAGAAGGGAAGGACAGGAGGAAGTAGTCCATACAAGGTGGGCAGAAAGGTTGCATCCATCCATCATCCAATCCTACGTTGCCCCATGAGGAGTGTAGGAGCCCAGGGCTAGGAAAGTTGGTCCCGACATTTAAAATGAGTGACCAGCCTCACTCATCCCTGAGTGGCATTACATGAGCAATAACCCCCACCACCCCTTGGATTTAAACCTTCACCGGCTCAATCCGATTGGGGCGCCGCAATTGCCCACTAAACCACTAGGCCCCATAATTTGGTTATATGGTTACCACCCAGCGTAGTAAATGGTTTCCTGGTGTACGGGAAACTATTCAGCTTGTCACTCAGTGTTGTCACCCACAGGCAGAAAGGTTACATGAGGATAGAAAAAGGGCAGAATATAAGAGTGAAGTGGAGGAGCAATTGGGAAAATATGATCTGGAACAGATGAGGGACATGGAAGGTATGTGCAAGTTATGATAAGGGACATGGAAGGTATGAGAAAGTTATGATAAGGGACATGGAAGGTATGTGCAAGTTATGATAAGGGACATGGAAGGTATGTGCAAGTTATTCACAGATGAAATCTGTGCAGCATGTGAGGAGGTGTGTGGGGTGAAGAGAAGACAAAAAGGGGTGCAAGGAAGAGCATGGTGGAATGAAGAGGTGAGACAGGCTATGGCACAAAAGAAGAAAGCATACAGTGAGAGGATGAGAAACAGATGCGTGGAGGAAGTCGAGAGATGGAAGAGAGAGTTATACGTAAAGAGGAAGACAGAGGTGAAAAAATTTGTAAATGAGAGTAAGAATAGAGTGGATGGGGATTTTGGAAGGAATTTGAGTGTAAAGAGGATGGAATGTAAGAAAATGTTCTGGAAAGAGGTAAAGAGAGTTAGACAGGGTGATAGAAAATAAATCGGGGAGAGATGGATAAAAATGGTAGATTGCTAGTGGAGAAGGAAGAAAAAGTGAGCAGAGGGAGAGAACACTTTAAGGAAATGTTGAACATAGAGAATGAAAGTAATGCAAGTACAAGTGGCTGGGAATGGCTGGGAGAAGGAGGGAGGTGAGAAGAGAGGAAGAAATCAGTGGAGGTAATGAAGAAAGTCAAAATGAGGAGTGTGTACTGAAATGATGATGTATGGGGGAGAGATAGTAGTAGAATAGATATGGAAGATGTGCAGATTAGCCTGGGAGGAAGGTAGAATCTGGGAGGATTGGAAGTCAGGTATAATTATTCCCCTGTACAAAGGAAAAAGGGGGAAAAAGAAGTGTGTGGTAATCATAAGGGCATTTGTCTCCTTAGAGCAGTAAAAAAAAGTAACTGACAGGGCACTTATTGACAGAGTGAGAAATACCAGAAGAATTAGTTGGAGAAGAACAGGGAGGTTACAGGAAGGAAAGAGGTTGTGTAGATCACATATTCATTTTTAGGTCTTTAGTGGAAAAGTTTTTAGAGAGGGGAAAGAAGTTGTATGTGGCCTTCATGGATTTGGAGAAAGCACATGACAGGGTAGATAGACATGGAATGTGGAATTCATTAAGAATATATGGAGTAAGTTGTTGAATGGTATGAAGAGTATGCATGAGGGGGCTAAGGTTGCAGTGGGTGTGGACAGTGAAGTTAGTGTATTTTTCTATTTGAATGTGGGACTGAAACAGGGATGTGTCATGTCTCCATGGTTGTTCAATCTGTATATGGTTGGGGTTATAAAAGAGGTACAAGGTAGGGCAGTGGATGTTGGAGCGACCCTAATGAGAGAGGGCAACATTTGGAAACTCTATGTACTGTTGTTAGCAGATGATACTGTGTTGTTAAATGTAGACGAAGGGGAACTGCAAGGCTTGGTGAATGGGTTTGGGAGTGTGTATAAGAAATGGAATCTAAAGGTGAATGCAGGGAAGAGGGAAGAATAAAGTGATGGTCTTCGAGAAAAATGATGCGACTGAATGTACTATGAAGTGAATGAGGAAGAAATGGGAAATGGGAGTGCATTTAAGTACTTGGGCAGTGTGATGAGTAAGGATGGAAGTTCAGAGGATGAAGTGCTTGCAAGAGTACAACAGGGAAGAAAGGTTGCTGGTTCTCTAAAAGCAGTGATAAGGAACAGGGAAGAGAGCATGGAAGTAAAAGGGCCACTGCATGACAGTATTGTGATACCAACCCTATCGAATGGAGATAAAGCTTGGACCTTGCTGGAAGGACACAAGACAAGAGTGAGAACTATGGAAATTAGTTACTTGAGAGGAGCACATGGAGTTATGTGGAGAGACAGACTGACATAGAGGAAGTGAAAGAGCATTGTGGTGTGGATGTGACAGAAAGCGTTATGAGAAATACATTGAGGTGGTTCGGTCATGAGGAGAGGATGGAGAGCGAGATACAAATAAGGAGAATGAATGCGAGTGAGGTGGAGGGGGGGAGAGGGAGGGGAAGGCTGGGGATGAGATGGAGGAATGGAGAGGTTTATGAGAGAGAGGGGTGTGAACAGGGAGCAGGGCAATGAAGTGGCACTGGACAGAATGACATTGGGGCAATAGGTCTGTGGCCATCCCTTATGGGATTGAGGCATCTGGCAATAGATAAATAGATAGTTAGATAGATAAGCTTTCTTCGGTAAAGTCACATGATTTTCTTCAACTGAGGATGACATCTTCCACAAGGGGGTTAATAATATCTTTTTCTACATCAGTGACATATAGGGCCATAATCTACATGGCTTTGAAGAGTTTATAACATTTCTTCCAAAGATATTTATCTTTTCAACATCTCTTTTATGTTGTTTGCACTTTAATTTCCACATTGCTTGAATCTACAATGCACAAGATGATACTGAGGTGTAATGTATGGAATAAATAATCAAGAAAGATGAGTTAAGTCTCCAAAACCACCTAAAATATGACTCAAATACTCACAAGTTTTCTTTTTAACTCTTCTTTTTCCTTGAGCTCTGAGTCCAACTGAGCACTGGTTGATTCTCTCTCCATGAGGCGACTCTTGACTGTCTCCAGCTCCTGCATCAACCTTGCTTTTTCAGTAACCAGCTCATCTTGTTTTCTATTTATTTCCTGCAGTTTGGCACCCTTCACACGGGCTTCTGATTCTATGGCCTCCACCTACCATGATATGATGTATAATTACTCCTTATTTATTATCCTTACAGCCGTTCCAGTGTTAAACTCCTGATGAAATAATGCCATTTCTTCACATAAAGTTACTTATGATTCACTATAAGTTGTTCTGAAGTTTGAAATGAATGTGTTAAGTGCCTTTAAACCCTCAATCATGAACTAGAACCACGTCTCAAATTTAGTTAATTCCAAATGGGGAAAAATTACCAGAATGTGAGACAAGAAAAATATCTTATGTGTCTACAGCATCCAATGCTGGAGGGGAACACTTACAGTGGCCATAATATGCTGCCCCAAGTTTGAGATGGTGAAAGTGACTAAGATTATTGCATATGCACACTGTACTGAGGCATGGAAGAAAGGGTTCAGTTAATTATGCTATTATGTACAGGTAAAAATAAAATGAGTCAAAGATGTTGGGATGAAAGTACTGTAATACCAAATGTGAATGCTTTAAGCCAGTTCATTTACGTTAACCCTTTCACTATGATGACATTAGTTCAGTTACTTCTTGCTGCCTCCTGATGATTTTACTCAATTTGGGAGAAACCTCTTGTACTAGAGGGGATAATAAAGGATTTATCTAACCCCTCCAGTCTCAACTGTCTCTCCTAAAACTGGGTAAGACAAACTTTAGGTAGGGAGAAGAAAACATAAAAACATCACCACATTGTGAGGTTAATTTGATGGATTTTCATCCTTTTGCAACAACTCCAACAGCTCAATAACAGAGTGAGACAATACTATGGCTCTATATCCTTTCTACAAAATCTCATGCCTAGCACCATCTTCAAAATGCTAATCTCTTGCTACTGCTCAGTGTTTAAGATGGAATGATGATGGCATTTTCACCTGAAGAAAAAGTGAACTGAGTAGGATATATTTAAAAGAACCTTTTGCTGGAGCTCCTCCTTCAGGCTCTCAGTAGTCTTTAGCTGCTCCTCCAACTGTGCTCGCCTGGCATTCTCCTCTTCTAAACGACGCACAACGTTTTCCTACAAATGAACAAGGTAAATGGTATCGTACTTTTGTAGTCTTTCACAGTGCACACACTAATTATGTAATGCTTTAATATTAGGGTGTAAGGTATGTAATGCTTTAATATCAGGGTGTCAGGTATGTAATGCTTTAATATCAGGGTGTCAGGTATGTCTACTCATCCATCCACCATCCAATCTTTATTGCCCTGTCAGATGCATAGGGGTCTGTGGCTGGGTTACTCAGTTCAGACACTTAAGGCTGGAGTGGCCAATTACTTTTACCTGAGTGGCATTATATTAGCAATAAACCTAATTACCCCTCAGATGCTTATCTGAGGAAAAGAAATGAAAAAGGAAAGGAGGATGGATAGAACAGAGAGATCACTATTCTTGATTTCCCTCCCCCATCTTCCAGACAGACACAAAGGGTAAACACACCTTGCAGTCATTTCATGGTGGTCTGGCCTTGATAATAACTGAATTTAATCTCTACCCAGATTCGAACTGTTTGCCAACTGTCTAAAGTCAATGTATGGGAATACTGGTATCTAATTTTAAATACTGTATGGGATATGCTCCAAAATAAACACAACTCTATTGGTACAACTGGTACTATACATTAGAGAATACTTGGAGTTCAAAATGAGGATAATGGTAGCAGCAGCAGTGGTGGTGATGGTGATGATGAAGATGATCTATCTACAGCCCGATGCCCTAATCCCGCAAAGGGTGGCCGCAGACAAAACGCCTCCAAGTCGCTCTGTCACCCACCATTTGCCTCCCCAGCTCACTCCCCCCTCCCTCATATACCTCTCAACTCTGCCCCTCCAAATCATCCTTGGTCTTCCCCTCCCTCTCCCTCCCTCCACCCCACCTACATACACCCTCTTAGTCATTCTTTCATTCTCCATTCTCTCCAAATGTCCAAACCACCTCAGTGTATTTCTCCTAATCTTCTCAACCACATCCACATCCACCCCACACCGTTCCTTCACTTCTTCATTCGTCAACCTGTCCCTCCATGTCACTCCACATGCTCCTCTCAAGAAACTCATTTCCATTGCTCTCACTCTTGACTTGTTACCCTCTAGCAAGGTCCACGCCTCGCTTCCACACATCAGGGTAGGGATCACGATACTATCATGCAGTGAATACATTGCACTGCATGATGATGATGATCCATCCATCATCTAATCCTATGTCGCCCCACAGAGAAGTGTAGGAGCCAGGGGCTAGGCAAGTTGCTCCTGACATTTAAGATGAGCATGACCAGCCTCACTCATCCCTGAGTGGCATTATGTGAGCAATAAACCCCAACCTTCCCTTGGATAATGATGCTAATGATGATGAACCTAAAATTCATAACAGCAAACCTTTTCTTGAAGGATATGGTTTCGCTGCTGCACTTCCCTCATCAAACGTTCCTCCAAGGATTTTTTCTCTTCATCGAGTCGAGTCTGAAGCTCACAAACCTGGGTAAATTCAATGGAAAAAATAAAACTCACATATAATACTCAACAGCCAATTCCCTTGTAACCAATGAAGTGGATACTCCCATCCTTCCTACACTCTTTGGTATTAATAATACTTTGAGCACTGCAAAAATGTAGCTTTACAACATTCAAAAAGTTATTAAGCAACAGGCATTAAAAACACTGAAACAAATACCATAATTACATAAGTTCTGTACTCTAATAAAGGTAACATCTGAGCAAACTGCAGAATCTGAACTTCACTTCCCTTAAAACTGGTATTCATTTACTTACTTGTGTTTCTAGATTCCTAGCCAGGGTTTCCTTCTCATCTAACAGAACTTGCTGAGCTAAAGCCCCATTAGCAAACTTCAACTCTAGCTGCTCCCTCTCTAAGTTATATCTGTAAAGAAAAGCAGAACTTGCTATACATTACCTAAAGGTATATGTGCTACTCACATTTGTTCACATATTCTCCTTTTTAAAAATTTACAGCTCACATTTACCATTTTCCTAAGCATAATGCATAATGGGGATACAGGACTGGGGTTCATTTGAAATAAGTCCATCCATCCATCATCTAAACCTGTGTTGTCCCATGAGGAGCATAGGAGCCCAGGGCTAGGCAAGTTGGTCCTGACATTTTAGATGAGAGTGACCACCATCACTCATCCCTGAGTGGCATTATGTGAGCAATAAACCCCAACCACCCCTTAGATATGAACCAAAATAGGATCAATCAATCCATTAAACCACAAGGTACCATAGTCTGGTTCTATGGTTACCACCCAGCATAACACAGGTAAACTCCGATTTACGATACTCCTACATGCAATACCCAGGATTAGTGATGGGGGTAGAAATACCACCCTATCCCACCTATCACTAGCCTACCCTGCATTCTGTGATGGGCATCGCACCTCACTGCCACCTCGTGAGTCATTGCATCACACCCTATTGTCAACCCCAGAGCCAATGCATCAGTCTCCCACTACCATCACCCCACCTCGCCAGGCTTCCCCCAACCTCTGACCCTCCCCTCGAGATGGGCTTTGAGGAGGATGAGTGAGAGTTGGGGAGCACCATGTCCCCTATCCTCGGGGAGGATAGCAAGGATGACGACCTGAACCGGACATAGAGTTACAGTATAAGAAGTAAGTGACAAGAGCTGTGTGATAGTTTCTGACCTATTTTTTATGATTTTCAGATTTTATTTCTTGGTTTTAGTGAGGTACTTACAGGTGTTAGGCTTAGATTAGCTTCTTTTACAGCACTTAGGTAATTTAGATTGGCTTTATACTTTTTTGGAGGACTCATTTGGGTGGGTTTAGGACTTCGTTGGAGGGGAAACTCAAGGGTCAAAAACACATCCCTATACTTTATATGTTAAATTGTCCCCGATTTATGATACCCGCTTAGCGATGGGGTTCTGCTTAACCAACTGCATTGTTAAACCAGGGTTTGCCTGTAAATGGTCTCCTGGTGTACAGGAAGTGTTAAGAATGTATGAAAGAACGACATGAGAGGAATGAAGGATGGAAGGAATGAAGGAAGGAAGGAATGAAAGACAGATGGAAGGAAAGACAGAAGGAAGAAAGAAGGGAGAGGGCAGCCACCCGAAACCAGCACTATGTCAAGTGAGTGGATGGTAAGTGCCTCCACCTACCACCAAGTTGAAATAAGACCTCAATATACTGGAGTCAAAAGCATATAAAGAGACTAGTGAAGTGGAAAAAGGAGGAGGTAAATGATCTAGCCAGAAAAATGAATGCAATTTACTCTGAAAATAGGAAATTATTTTGGAAAAGAGTGCAGAAATGTAGAAGTGACAGTGTTATTACATAAAGGGGTGTAGAAATGTAGAAGTGACAGTGGAAAGAAATGTGAAAGTGTGAAGGATGTAAGTGGTTGATTATTAACTCATGGGGATGAAGTAAGGACCAGGTGAAAAGAATATTTTGAAAGTCTGATGAATGGGAATGGATAGAACAAAGCAACTGTTAACATGATTGGTTTTGGGGGTGTATAGAGAAGGAATGCAATGCCAGGAAATGTAACACTCGTGGAGGTGAAGAATGCTGGGAAGCAGCTGAAAAATGAGAAAGCAGCTGGGGTTGATGAGGTGTAAGCAGAAATGATTAAATATTGTGGAAAGAGTGGACTGAAATGCTTGCTGGAAATATGTGAGAAGGCATGGATGAATGAAACTGAGCCAGTACAGTGGAGTAAGGCAGTAAAAATAAAGATATGCAAACTGAGTGCAAGAATTATTGTGACATAATTTTATTGAGTGTTGTAGGAAACGTACATGGAAGAATTATTATCGAGAAAGTAAGTGAGATATCAGAAGTCCTAGTGAGTGACAAACAGGGAAGCTTTAGGAGTGGCGGAGGATGTGTGGAGCAAATATTTGCAGTGAGACAGACAGTGGAGAATGTTTGTGAGAAGGACTATAAGGTGTTTATGGCATTCATGGATCTGGAAAAACCATACAACAAAGCAGATGGAGAAGGACTGCGGAAGGTTTTGCGCATGTACGGTGTAGATGGTTAGCTGCTAGGTGCTGTCAAGAGTATTTATGATGGTAGTGAGGCACATGTAAGGGTAAATGGGCATCTAAGTGAATGGTTCACAATCAATGTGGGTATGTGACAAGGTTGTGTGATGTCCTCATGGTTGTTCAATATATATCTGGATGGGGTGATGAGAGAAGTAAAAACACGAGTAACGGAGAGAGGAATGGAGCTGGTAATGAGTGGTGATAGATGGAATATCTAAGATTTGTTGTATGCTGATGATGCAGCGCTACTTGCAAATGCTGGACAAGAGCTTGGTAGACTAGTGCAGAGTTTTGTAGATAACTGTGTGCGTCGTGCATTGAGAGTAAATGCAGAAAAGAGTAAAGCGATGGTTATTCAGGGAAAAGGTGACTTCCAGTGTGATGTTACAGGAAATGGAGAGAGACTGGAATTGGTGAGAGAGTTCAAATGCCTGGGTAGAATGATAGAAAAGAGAGGAAAATATGCAAAAGAAAAGGAAAGTAGAGTGACACAAAGAAGAGATGAAGGTGGTGCTATGAAGACCTTGATAAGAAACAAAGGCTTGAGTGTTGCAGCTGAGTGAGGCTTACATGAAGGAGTATTAGTGCCAAGAACATACAGAAGTGAGACTATGGTGTAGTATGAAACTGAAAAGTCAAGAGTAAGAGTAGTGGAGATGGGTAGAATGATAGAAAAGAGAGGAAAATATGCAAAAGAAATGGAAGTAGAGTGACGCAAAGAAGGGATGTAGGTGGTGCTATGAAGACCTTGATAAGAAACAAAGGCTTGAGTGTTGCAGCTGAGTGAGGCTTACATGAAGGAGTATTAGTGCCAACTTTAACCTACAGAAGTGAGACTATGGTGTGGTATGAAACTGAAAAGTCAAGAGTAAGAGCAGTGGAGATGGGACTGCTAAGGAATGTACGTGGAGTACAGAGCGTGGATAGGATATGAAATGATGTGATTCGTTAAAGATGTGGAGTGAGGAAGTCTGTGAACATCAGAATCGAAGAGAGTGTAGTAAGATGGTGTGGTCATGCAGAGAGAATGGATGACAACTGAGTGGTGAAAAAGGTATATCTGAGTGGATATGAAGGATTACATAGGAAAGGAGAGAGGAGGCGAGGTAGGCCAAGAAGAAGGTGGAAGGATATGGTGGATGAGTGTGCGAAGAAGAGAGGTACAGAAGTTGGTGAGGCTAAGGGATTGACAAGAGATCGAGCTGACTGGATGAACTTTGTGTGGAGAAGTGCATGACCAGGGATCTGGCATCCCATTTAACGTGACAATGTTAGAACTGGCTCTGTCAGATAGGCATACGTGAAGCTACAGAATGTGGGGGAAAAAATTTTGGCCTATCTGATGGAGCCAGGATTTCGAGGGCTTAAATGATGAGTAAATGGAAGTGTTGCCCATTGACCTGGGCAAACTTTGGCTGTCTGGATGTTGCTACTCCTCACCCTGCCCTAGGGTGGGAAAGGCGTTTCGGATGATGATGATGAATGCATTATGTGTGGTTGGTGAGGGTACCTATCTTCCACCCTTTCAGTGTAGTGGTACTCTATTTCTGGGAAGCTCTACACAGAGTGGCAAGCCAAATGATTTCCTGTAAACCAGGAAATCATTTACAACTTCGGGTGGTAACCTTATAACCAACCAACACGTGTTCTCTACGTGTCAACAAGTGGGTTTGCAGGGAGTTAGTGCCCCTCACCGGAAAACAACTAAAAATACAAATGAGAAACCTCGGATCAATGTGACGAGAAAGGACCGGTCAAAGGACATGGTTAGGATTGCAACATGGAGTGCAAGGGGTATGAATGATGAGGTGAAAAAAAGATTGTCCAGGTGCTTGAGCATGTGTGTGCGAAAAAGGGTATAGATGGGGTATATGCGTGAGAGTGGGTGAGAATGAAAGGGCAAAAGAGGGGAGTATGGATGGGGTATATGCATGGGAGTAGGTGAAAATGACAGCGCAAAAGAGGGTGTATATATTGTTGTATGCAAAAGATGGAAGAAGAATATAAGCAAGTATGGATCAGCTGGTTCAAGGATTGTGCAGGTAAGACTGAAAGTAGGAATACATACGTGGTCGAACGTGTGTGTGTGTAAGTGACAACGCAAGATTGTGCAAGCAGAGTGAAAGAAGAATTCTGGGCAAATGTGGAAGCATGTATGGAAAAGTCTGAGAAGAATGAGAAAGTGTTTTTGACTGGAGATATGAATGGAAAAGTAAAGAATGTGATGGTGGATGAAGTAGTTGGTGAAAGGGGTGCACCTGCAGAAGTGGATGAGGATGGCAGTGCTCTAGTGGACATTTGTGCAAGGAGAGAGTTGGTGATAGCCAATACCTTTTTAGCCACAAAATGATCCACAGGTATAGTTGGCAAGTGATGTGAAGGTGGGTGGTGAATTGAATGAACAGAAGTCAATGACTGATTGTGTGTGTGTGGATGAGAGAATGAGAAGGTATGTAATGGATGCAAGAGCATACAGAAGTTGGGGGGAGTGGATTTTCAGACCACCACTTTGCAGTGGTGAAAGTCTAAGGTTCTAGTGCAAAGGAAAATACAAGGAGGGATGGACAGGAGGAAGTAGTCCATATAATGAGGGTAAAAACGCTGCAAGAGGATTAAAAAAAAAAGGCAGAATATGAGAGGATAGTAAAGGAGCAACTGGGGAAACATGATTTGGAGCAGATGGGGGAGGTGGAAGGTGTGTACAAGATTTTCACTGAAGAAATTTGTGCAGCATGTGAGGTGGTGTGTGGAGTGAAGGGATGCTGTAAATGGGTGCAAGGAACAGCATGGTGGAATGAAGAGGTGAGTCAAGCTATGGTGCAAACAAAGAAAGCATATAGTGAGTGGATGGGAAGCAGAAGCATGGAGGAAGGCGAGAGACAGAAGAGAGAGTTACATGCAGAGAGGAAGACAGAAGTGAACACATTAGTGAAAGGGTGTAAGAGGAGAGTGGATGAGGAATTTGGAAGGAATCTGAGTGAATGTAAGAAAATGTCCTGGAAGGAGGTAAAGTGAGTTAGACAGGGTGATAAAGAGGTTAGTAGGAGAGTGAAAGATAAAAATGGTAGACTGTTAGTGGAAAAAGGAGAAAAAGTGAACCGATGGAGAGAACACTTTAAAGAACTACTAAATATAGAAAATGAAAATAATGCAAGTTTAAGTGGCTGGAGAATGGCTGGGAGGAGGAGGGAGGTGAGATGGGAGGGAGAGATCAGTATGATGGAAGTAATGGAAGCAATGAAGAAAGTCAACATGGGTAAAACACCAGGAATTGATGCAGTGTGTGGTGAAATGTTGAAGCATAGGGGTGATAGTAGCAGAATGGATATGGAAGATGTGCAGATTGGCCTCGAAGGAAGGTATGGCCTCGGAGGATTGAAAGGCAGGTATAATTATTCCCCTGTACAAAGGAAATGGCACAAAAAGAAGTGTGGTACTCATAGGGGGCATTTGTCTTTTTAGTGTAACAGAAAAAGTATATGGCAGGAAACTTATTAACAGAGTTAGGGAAATAACAGATGAATCAGTTGGAGAAGAACGGGGAGGTTTCAGGAAGGGAGAAGACTGTGTAGATCAAATATTCATCCTTAGGTCTTTAATGGAAAAGTTCCTAGAGAAGGGAAAAAAGTTGTATGTACCCTTCATGGATTTGGAGAAAGTATATGACAGAGTGGATACAAAAAGAATGTGGAAAATATCAACCCTCTCAGGAACCATAAGTTTTCAATAAGTTTCTGGGACATGATGAGAGAGAATGGAGCAAAGGCAGCCCATAGACTTTATCTGGCCTCAGAAATTGGTTATACAGTATTGGTATAAATTGTATACCATCATCCTTGCTGACGTTTATAAGCTAATAAAAACACACAAAACTGATGTGTAAAAGTAAAGAATTGCAGTGAGAATAAACTTGTTCAAGAGTAAAAATTGCTTCAAATAACTACCCAACATCCTAGCGCAAAATTTTGCTCACACTGTGCAAGGGCAAATCATGCCTAGAAGCAAAACTTCATGAGCTTTCTCATGGTGTTTTTGGAATTTCTATATGGCCAATACTTTTCAAGTAAATCACCAAAAATCATGTGCAACCCCCTCCCACACCAAAAGCCGAGAGGATACCGACTATTTGAGAGTGTTGGCCTTGAAATAGACACCCTCCCCTATGACACAACAGGGTCTGACGCACTTAACGCTAAAACTTAATTTTTGGTGAATATTTTTGTCCAAAATTGTCTAATCAGTATCTTCATCTCAATATTGATAATGACGCAAATCACGGAATCGAGTACTTTTCACACTACCACTGATATGATGCAATTTGCATGATTGTTCCCAGGAGGGTTAAGAATATATGGAGTAAATGGGAAGTTGTTGAATGCTGTAAAGAGTATGTATGAGGATGCTAAAGCTGCAGTGCATGTGGATAGTGAACCGAGTGAATCTTTCTATCTGAATGTTGGACTGAAACATTGATGTGTCATGTCTCCATGTCTGTTCAGTCTGAATATGGATGGGGTTATAAAACAGGTACAGGGCAGGGCAGTGGATGCTGATGCAGCCCTAATGACAGAGGGCAGCATCTGGAAACTTCCTGCACTGTTGCTTGCAGATGATATTGTCAAAATGAAAGGGAACTGCAAGGCGTATTGCAGGAGTCTGGCAGTGTGTAAGGAACCGAATCTAAAGGTGAATGTAGAGAAGAGTAATGTTATAGTCTTTGAGAGAAATTATGTCACTGAATGTAAAGTGAGGCTGGATGATGAGGATGAGGAAATGGAGAATTTGAGTGCATTTAAGTACTTGGGCAGTGTGATGAGCAAGGATGAAAGTTTGAAGGATGAAGCACTTGAGAGGGTGCAACAAGAAAAAAGGCTGCTGGTTCTTTGAAAACAGTGATAAGAAATAGGGAAGTGAGCATCGACATAAAAACGTCACGGCATGACAGTATTATGATACCAACTCTAACATGTGGAAGTGAAGCTTGGACCTTGCTGGAAGGACACAGGTCAAGGTTCAGAGCAGTGGAAATGAGTTATCTGAAAGGGGCATGTGGAGTTACATGGAGAGAGAGATTGACAAATGAGGAAGTGAAGGAGCGTTATGGTGTGAATGTGATACAAATATTAGGAAAAATACTGAGGTGAATTAGCCATGTGGACAGGATGGACAGTGAGAAACTAATGAAAAGTGTATGTGAATGAGGTGGAGGGGGGGGGAAGAGGGACAGAGATGCCGAGGATGAGATGGGGGGACGTAGTGGAGAGGTATGAGAAGGGGGTGTCAGCTGAGAGGGAGGGCAGTGAAATGGTGGGGGACATGGCAACATGGAGGCAATTTGTTTGCAGCCATCCCTTACAGGACTGAGGTGTCTGGCAATAGACAGATAGACAGATAATGCACAGCTAAACTGTGATATGATTTTAACTGCAATATTCAAAAGGAGAATCATAAATCTAGCCAAACTGTGTTAAGCATCTAACTGCCTACTCAAACTGGGAACCATGAAGACATACATAACATCCAAGATGTTAGCAAAAGATGCCATCATTATATGGTGGCACTGACAACTGCATGGGGAAAAGCATCCAAGGCTCAAATATACAGAAATGACAATGATTAGATGGATGTGTACTGCATCTTTGAATGTGAGGCCTGGGAGGGCTAGGATTACAAATGAGAGTTGAGAGGAAGGATGGGGCAGGAATGTATTGGTGCTGTGAAGAGGAGGGGTAGACTGAGATGGTTTGGGCGGCAGGTTGAGATGATGGAGGATGACAATTGGGTGCGGAAGGTGAGAAGTGTGAATGTTGAGGGTAGGGCTGCAGGAGGCAAACTGAAAAAGACCAGAGACAAGGTACCATAATAGAGTGTGACCTCATGGATAAGGGACTAAACAGGGAGGCTGCCAGAGATCGAGTAGAGTGGACGGCCACCAATAAGTGACCAAGGCCGACGCATGCAGGCATTTTGAAGCCTTTATAAACAACACAATGCAACAAGCAGGCTCATAAACAGTGCAACGTACTTCTTCTCATATCCCTTCCGCATGCGATGAATGATGACAGGATTATGTTTTGGAAAGAGCTGGGCACTTCTGTCATCACTTCCGCAATTGCAGAAGCGTGATTTCGTTTGAGATTTGCATATGCGACAATTTTTTACATAAATCTGCAGTTCTGCAATGGAAGTACTTCCGCAAACGCAAACCAACCTGACCTCTAAGAACTCTGAGCAGTTTGTTTTTATGAAGGACAACATGAACCTGCTAAAGTTGGAGTTGTCTCAGTTGCCGGAGTAGTCTGTGACAGGAGTGAGGACTGAAGAGGTTAAAGCAGAAGAAATGAGGTGGATTGGTGTGTCAACTTGTCAAGTGTGAGCTGGGAAGTGTAATACTTTAACTCATTTATCTACAACAGTGAATGATTTACCCTTGTTTTGTAGTAAAACAGTCTAATATAATAATAATTAATATACTAAAGAACCCCATAATTCCCGAACTCAAAATTAATGACTTCACTGATTAGCGAGTTCTTCCTATATATATATACAGTAAGACCTCACTATAACGGACTAACTGGGGCCCAAGCCAGTCCGAAATATGCGAAATTCCGATAAAAGCGACGTCTGGACTTACCCCTGAAAATCCGGACTTTTTCCGATATATCAGACATTAGTCCGGATTGCATCAGTGGTTTTCACCACCATTGCAGTATTGTACTGTGTTATACCTTCACTACATTAATCAAATGGTATAATAATACTGTACTGTGCACTGAAACACATGTCTTTTACTTGTCTTATTGTGGTGAACATAGCTGAAGTGGTCAGGCAGTCCGGACTGCTTTCTGGCTTTATCGGACTTTTTCCGATATACAGTAATCCCTCCATTATCCGACATAATAGAGCCAAAGGCATGTCCGGATATTGGTCATGTCCAGATATTGGCCCTAAAGCTCCAGCACTGGTCATTCATGACCCTAACCTAACCTAGCCTAAATCAGAAAAACACCTACCTACCTCCCTACCGGACATGCATAGCACTTATTTAAGTCCCCTTTCACATAAATAATGCACACAAAGCATGAATTAATTGAATTTTAACTAAAAAATGATGATTTAGAGGTGAGTAAGGCATAGGTGCTCACACCTTGCCAGCAAGTGTAAGTATGTATCAGACATGGAAATCACCCTTTCTCACACTATATGCATTAAATAATGGACACAAAGCATGAATTCATTGAATTTTAACCCCAAAAATGATGATTCTGAGGTAAGTAAGGCATAGATGTTCATGAGTTGGCAGCTTAGTGTAAATAAGTATCGGACAAGGCAATCACTATGGAAATCATCATTTCTCACATCTTATGCACTAAAATATGGGATACAAAGCATCAAATAAATAAACTGTTACCAGAAAAAGAGTTAGGTATGGCAAAGGTGTTCACTGTTCACCAACAGCACCAGTCATTCTTGACCCTAACCTAACCTAACCTAAATCAGAAAACCACCAAGCTACCTCCCTCCTGGACATGCATAGCACTTAATTAAGACCCCATTCACATAATAATTGGCATAAAGCATGAATTAATCGAATTTTAACCCCAAAATGATGAATTTGAGGTGAGTAAGGCAGGGGTGTTCACGAGTTGGCAGGTTAGTGCAAGTAAGTATCGGAAGTGGCTATCGTTATGAAAATCATCATTTCTTATATCTTATGCACTAAAATATGGGATACAAAGCATCAAATAAATAAACTGTTACCAGAGAAAGAGTTAGGTATTGCAAAGGTGTTCACTGTTCACCAACAGCACCGGTCATTCTTGACCCTAACCTAACCTAACCTAAATCAGAAAACCACCTACCTACCTCCCTCCTGGACATGCA
>JAGKTI010002020.1:0-15475 GCA_018397915.1 Birgus latro
GGGCAGTTGTAGTGCCAAGGCGCGCTTGGAGGGTGTCCCTGCAGCTGTCCTGGTATGGTGCCCCGAGGCCACTACCACAGCCACTGGTAAGCTGGTGGGCTAGGGGTCCCAGATCCATTGCCTGGACCTAGGACTGCACAATGGGTCGGGCCTTTGGAATGTTTACCCCCCTTTATCTTACCGACTATGACTTACAAGTATGAGGATCAAAGCAAGCCTGAGGACAGCAAATCACCCAGGGGGTTTAGGGTGGGTTCGTGAAATGTGGGAAGTTTGAGGGGAAGAGTGGAGGAAGTCGTTGAGGCATTCAGTAGGAGGTGGGTGGATGTGGCTTGTTTGCAGGAAGTCCGGTACAGGGGTGGATCAGCCAGAAAGATTGTTGGGAAGGATTGCTACTATAAGTTGTTTTGGCAGGGGGGAACTGACGGATATGGGGGTGTGGGGGTGTTGGTTGTGGAGAAATGGGTGGAATATGTTATGAATGTTATGAGAGCAAGTGATAGGATATTAGTAGTGAAAATTTTGATTGGTAAGAAAGTGATTTCAATTATATCGGCATATGCTCCACAGGTAGGATTGGATGACGCAGAGAAGGATAGATTTTGGGATGATTTAATACGTGTTGTAATTGGTATGGGCGATGATGAGGTAGTGGTTCTGGGAGGGGATTTAAATGGTCATGTGGGTGAAGCAGCTCAAGGTTATGAAGGAGTCCATGGGGGATGTGCATATGGTGTGAGGAATGCGGAAGGGGAAAGAATACTCGAGTTTGGGGAGGCTATGGACATGATTGTGTGCAACTCACATTTTAGGAAAAGAATCAGCCAGTTGATTACGTACAAGTCCGGGGGAAATAGTAGTCAGATACATTATTTTCTGGTCAGGAGGGTTGATAGGAGATTAGTGAGGGAGGTTAAAGTTATAGGAAGCGAGGAGTGTGTGCAGCAGCACAAACTGTTGATTTGTGACATGGTGCTTAAGGAACGAGTGATGAGAAGGAGGACATATGTACCTAGGAGGAAACCAGTCGGTAATGGATGCCTTTTATAGTGAGATGAGGAGAGTGGTGGCTGAACAGGAAGCCGTAGATAGAGGCGTTAATGAACAGTATAGAGCCCTTAAGAACAACTCTTGAGAGTTACCGATGCAATATGTGGTTGGACAAGAGGCCCACCAAGACATAAAGTAACTTGGTGGTGGGATGAAGGTGTAGAAGCTGCAGTTAAGGAGAAAAGAAGGCTTTTTCGGGAATGGAAGAAGGGTGGCAACCGGGAGGAGTACTTGGCTGCCAAGCGCAGGGCTAGAAGAGAGGTATACAGGGCAAAGTCTGAGTCACAGAGACTTTAGATAATCTAAATCATGAAGAAAGGAAAAATATGATTTTTAGGGTGGCAAATCAGGTGAAGAGGGATAATCGGGATATTGTAGGTGAGCAGTGTGTGAAGAATGATGAAGGAAGGGTAGTGGTGAACAGTGCTGATATTAAAGATGCATGGAGAGAGCATTATAGCCAGTTGTTGAATGAGGAGTTTGGGATAGGGAAGGTTTGGAGCCAGCAGATCCAGTGTTTGGCCTTTGGCCTTTGATTGACACTGCTACTGTGAGTGAGGCAATAGGCAGGATGTGGGTGGGGAAGGTGGCAGGTGTGTCTGGGTTGACTGCCGAAATGTTGAAGGCCTCAGGAGATACTGGGGTGAGGTTAGTCACTGACCTGATGAACATGATTATATATGAGTGTGTTGTCCCAGATGATTGGCTGAAGAGTGTAATTGTGAGAGGTGTTAATATTGGGGGAGGGGTTGGGAGGGGTAGACCGAGAAAGACATGGGAAGAGGTCATTAAGTGTGACTTAAGGGTTAAGGGACTGAACAGGGAGGCTGCCAGGGATCGAGCAGCGTGGAGAGCCGCCATTAGGTGACCAAGGCCGATGCATGCAAGCATGTTGGAGCCTTCAAAAACGATAACGAAAACAAAAACGTTGTCCCAGATGATTGGCTGAAGAGTGTAATTGTAAATGTGTACAAAGGGAAGGGTGATGCCCTGGAAAGGGGAAATTACAGAGGTATAAAGCTATCAGATAATGAAAGTATGGAGAGAGTTCTAGAAGGTATGATTAGAGAAAGAGTGAATACCGATGAGATGCAGTTTGGGTTTATGCCAGGCAGGGGGACCACTGATGCCATATTCATTGTTCAACAGCTACAGGAGAAATATATTGGAAAGAAAAGGGAATTGTATTTTGTTTTTGTTGATTTGGAAAAGGCCTTTGACAGAGTCCCTAGAGAGGTGGTGAAGTGGGCAATGAGAAAGCTGGGGTTGGAAGAGTGGCTGGTTAGGGTGGTTATGGCCATGTACGTAGGTGCTCGCACCCAGGTAAGAGTGAATGGAGTTTTGAGTAATGAGTTTTCCGTGAATGTTGGTGTGCATCAGGGGTCAGTTTTGAGTCCCGTGTTGTTTATCATGTTGCTTGAAGCCCTCTCACGTGACTTCAGAGATGGACTCCCATGGCAGATGTTGTATGCTGATGATTTGGTATTGATTGCAGAGAATGAAAAGGAGGCAGAGGAAAGATTTAAGAAGTGGAGAAATGGTATGGGGCACAAGGGCTTAAGGGTAAATGCAGATAAAACAAATATTATGATATCTAGGGTTGGTGGCGGTACAATCAGAGGAGAGGGAGAGTGGCCATGTGCAGTTTGCCACAAGGGTGTGGGAAGTCATTCCATCTTGTGTAGTGTCTGTGATAAATGGGTGCACAAGAGATGTAGTGGTATTAGAGGTAGACTGAGAGATAATGCTGATTTCATGTGTGCGGCATGTCGGGGAGAGCAGGTGGAGAATGTTAGGTGTGAGAGGGTTGAACTTGCTGGTGAGTCTCTTGAGTGTGTGGAGGAGTTTTGTTATTTGGAAGACATGTTATGTGCCGGAGGTGGGGCTGGAGTTAGCTCAGTTGCTAGGGTGAGAAGTGGTTGGAAGAAGTTCAGGGAGCTGTTGCCTCTCCTGACGTTGAGGGGACTCTCCTTACGTGCTAAGGGGTCTTTGTATGCAGCATGTGTTAGGAGTGTGATGCTGTATGGTAGTGAGACCTGGGCAGTAAAGGAAGAGGATATTCGCAGGTTTAAATGTACAGAAATGACAATGATTAGGTGGATGTGCAGTGCGTCCCTGCGTGCAAGGCCTGGGGGGGCTGGGTTTACGATAGAAGAGTTGAGAGGTAGGATGTGACTGGAGTGTATTGGTGTTGTGATGAGGAGAGGTAGGCTGAGGTGGTTTAGACATGTGGAGAGGATGGGAGATGATAATTGGGTACAGAGGGTGAGAATTGTTAATATTGGGGGAGGGATTGTGAGGGGTAGACCTAGAAAGACATGGGATGAGGTCATTAAGTGTGACTTAAGGGTTAAGGGACTGAACAGGAAGGCTGCCAAAGATCGAGCAGCATGGAGAGCCGCCATTAGGTGACCAAGGCCGACGCATGCAAGCATGTTGGAGCCTTCAAAAACGAAACGAAACGAAACATCAAAAGATGAACTACTGCCAGATGAACTACTAGCTCTAGGTAAACTATCAGCTTGCTTCATTCTGAATTCGTGATCTATTTCCTTTTGTCTCATCTGGGCTTGTAATTTTAATTCCCTCAGCTTAAGTCTGGCTATCTCAAGTTGTATTTGATCACTAGAATCATGAACAGAAACAACACTGGGCCCTGGTGTCTCCGATGATAAAGGCTCAGGGTCAACGACTTGTGCAGTATCAACTGGCTCAGGACTAGCTATGGGGAGGACTCACTTTGTGCAAACATGATTTCCAGAACTAAATGAAGTAAGCTAGTCTTATTAATGGAGGCAGGAATTGTCACATTTAAGGCCTGGGCAGGCAGTTTAAGCTCGTGCTTCTTAAGAGTTTTCACTTTGATTGGGGTAGGCTTAGAATCAAGAAAGGCTTTTACATCACTATCACTGATCATATTAAAGTAAGCACTGTGTATTTGCCAAGGTTGTTAATACGTCAAAGAGCAATCCTGGAAAAGGTCACCAAATTGTTATGGAGGCAAAAGTTATTAATTTATCACAGAGCTATCCTGGCGAGGTCGCCAAATTTGTTACGGACATGTATATTAAGGTGCACTCTTCTGTCTATCTATCTATTGCAAGACACCGTAATCCCATAAGGGGTGGCCATTTGACTTTGAGTTATTTATTTTACGGGGAGGGGCACTAACCCTCCACCAACCCACTTGTTGACACGTAGGGAGCACGTATGGTTTGGTTATATGGTTACCACCCAGCATTGTAAATGGTTTCTTGGCTTACAGGAAACCATTTGGCTTGTCACTCAATGTAAAGCCACCTGTAAAGGAAAGAAATGCAGTAAGCAGTGACAGGAAAGATGGGAGAAATAGGAAGAGAGGAGGGCAGCGATAGAAAAGGAATGATAAAGGCTAAGGAAGAAGTAGGCAACACTACATCAAGTGAGTGGATAATGGTCGCCACCACCTCTTAACCCTTAAATTAATCACCAAAAGGGATAAGGTAAAGTTCACAAGAAAACTAACTTAACTTTACTGTACACTATAACACACACATTCGATAAAAGATACCGGATTCGTTTTACAAAGGGAAAATGCACACATAGCTCTGCGTAATACAGATATAAACTGGGTACTCTTGCCTAACCAGATCACAACTCATTGGAGCGTAGGTACACAGAGAATACTCAGATACCGAACACGAGTGGCTTGGAGACAGGGTAAAACCAAGTATGAATCACACACAAGTGTAGATGAGAGAAAGTGAATAAATTATACAAGTGTAGTTGGAGTAGTGAATAAACTAATAAGGGTGCAAAACAGTGTCTTTTGTAATTAACATCACGTACTGAGCTATGAGAAACTATGAGGGGAAGTGTAATAAAATATGACAAACAAAGTACATTACTGTAACAAAGACATATGAATGTGTCTGTTGAAAGTGACTTTAAAAGTGATGCTCTCTGCTACATCGAGAGCTTTTAAGAGGTCGTTTCTCTGCCTCTTTCGGTTATTTAGCTATTGGGCTGTTTGGAATAATAATTGCCAACCACTCAACAGTATTAGTACCTCATACAACCCATGAGGGCCTCACTCGGCTCACCCATAGCCAATTACGAGCCATCAAGAAAGTCAGAGAAAGATTTGGCTTATTTTGATTGGCAGTTACTCTGGAAATTCGCTCCGCCCCTCTTAGGCTTATCCTACTTTCTTACGGACAGGAGCAGTTAAACTGGGAAATAGGATCTTCGTGATAATCTCCTAATCTATTTCCACTGAACTTCTGACCGCTGAGTACACACAGCCAGATAGGACTTGACCCTTTGTCCGACCCACCAGGTCAGAACACGATACGAAAAGATTAACTGATTTCTCAGCGGCTCGTTTTATCTGTACACTTATCATCTCCCTCTCCTGTTTCTGTCACACAACTGGGGTATCTATGCCAGTAACACTCCCCAACACTTTTTCTTCAAGGCAACTGGGATGGTTGACAGTATCCCAGTCACCCAGGTACGGCTTGCATGTTGGAATATTTAGTCTGCTTCACTGACCTTACGAGAGAGAGAGGCTTGACTGTAGATCACGAGGAACGTCCCAAGTCTCCTCATGCTCTACAACCGACTTTGCAAGTAAATCGGCTTGCTCATTGCAATAAGTACGATAATGACCAGGCATCCAGATCAGTGTGAAGGACTTGTTGCATGAATGCAATTTGTTAACAGTGCGGCCCTGGATCTCATTAGAATCCATAGTACAAGAAGCAATTGCCTGAAGGGCTGATTTTGAATCTGAAACTGTGATAAATGAGTCATGCCTAGAATTGAGAGCTTAGCCCATGGCTTTGTCAATTGTAAAATGTCCGCAGGTAAACACAGATGTATGAGTTGGCAGCCGATACCTGAGGTCACATTCGGTCGACCATACGCTAGCACCTGCACATTCACTCGACTTGGAGCCATCGGTGTACAATTGGTGGGACCCCAAGTGATGAACGATGATGTTACGAAACAAGTGGTGTGGACCTCTGCCTCCGGGGCCTTGCTCTTTGGTGCTGGGAGCCAGGAAACATCAGCAGTAAAACCGGGTGGCTCTCAGGACGCTATATTTTTAAACACCAACTTGTCACGGTCACTGAGGTCCACACTAAGTTCCTGAGTCAGTAAGTGGAGACGAACGGCAAGTGGCCGACAAACCTCCCGCATAAGATGGTGGTATTTATGTAGGGAGGTACAGGCCACGTTGCCGATATTGTGTTTTCTAAATGTCCGTACACCGTAGGACAAGGCCAGATGGTCACAGCGAATGTGGAGGGGAGCGACATTTGCCTTCATTTCCATTCGAGCAAGACAGATACACCGGGTGGCTCCAAGACACATCGGTAAACATTTATTCTGCAGCACATCCAACCTTTTCAGCGTGACATCGGTTACCAAGCCATACACCTGTGCACCATAGTCCAGCTCAGATCTAATAAGGGACTTATACACCATGAATAAAGATTTTCTGTGGGCACCCCATGTAGTACCCGCTTGGTACTTGAGGACATTTAACAATTTATTACAACGAGAAAGCAAATTATTAACGTGAGTTTTAAAGTTCAGATGACGATCAAAATGTAAACCCAAAAACTTTACAGAATTTCAAAAAGGTACCTCCTGATTTCCAAAGTCAAGCACAAATTAGATACGTTATGGGTGGTAAAAACTACAGTGGCACACTTATGGACAGAAACCTTAAATCCCCGCTGCAAGGCCCCTCTCTCTCTCTCTCTCATGTTGTGTGTGGTTCAGCAGTCCTCTTAATGTGTCATACACCTTCACACATCATACTTCATACTTGCTGACACTGTCTCATTCAGTACTGATATGATTGTATTGGTGGGGGTGTTTTTATAAAGTGAGTTGGTCATGTGAGAGGTAGCTTGTTATTGATCAACTCCAGTCTGTCTGGTTGAGTAGACCCATCAACCACAGGCATGAACTCCTTCAGGGCCATCCTGTATAGTGAACTGAAGTTTTCTTATCATTAACAGTGCCTCGTGACTGCAAGGAACGTGGAAATGTGCATAGGTTTAGTTCCTGGATGGATGTCACCCTTGTGTTTCCCCAACTAGTAATTGGGGGCACCATAGGAGGCTCCACATCACCCTGTTATTTGGTTATATGGTTACCGACCAGCATTGTAAATGGTTTCTTGGGTTACAGGAAACCATTAGGCTTATCACTTAGTGTAGAGCCACCTGAAGTGGGAAGAGGAGTACTGGTACTAAAAAGTGACAGGAAAGAAAGGGAGAAATAGGAAGAGAGGAGGGCAGACACAAAAAAGTCTGTTTTAACAAAATTCAAATAAATAAGTGTTCCTTGCTCCAACCTTGGATTTAACTCGGATCCTTTCAGGCAGCAGCTCATATCATTAACTGTTTGACCACCACCTTCCCCAGGTACAACAAGGAGGAACTGACATGCCCACTTTGTGACTATGCATGCACTGTGGAGAAGGCCTTCAGACGCCACCTCAAGGCACATGACAGCAATTACAGGGGGCCTATCAATAAGATCTCCTGCTGCATCTGTGGTATGTCTGAGCATCTTGTCTGTTGTGCATTCTTGTGTGGTCAGGAAACTTACTAGCATCTTTCCTTTATCAGTTTGTTTCTATATATGGTATATGATTATTTGCTTGTATGTTATTTCTGTGGTCTGTATTGAGGGAGGGGACGGAAAAAAAAAGTAAGTTGCATCTAGGAAAATGTGCCATGCAGAATAAATTGGGATAGGTGCTAGAAAACTTTCATATCAACAAGAATATTACCCCATTTGTGTACATTTAGTCCTTATTATATGTTGCATTTTTTAATGTTCATTTTTGCAGTAACCATAAGTCTGTTCCAATGAGATTGCTTATCAAAGTTCCATTGATATGTATAAAACAGATTACAAGTGTCCCTCCAGTTTACAGCACTGGTATGAAGTTATGTGTTGGACCAAATCCTTGACACAAATGAGGACTTATTTCCTTTCTTTTATTGTTCATTGTTGTTTTGGTGCCTTTCCTGCAGTTTAACTTCTCCAGTGGAATAAAATCATCTGACTGTAGTAAGTGTATAATAACAGCACTGTACTGTTGTGAATGGGTTAAGAACAAAGCAAAGTAAATATCTAGTACTGTACTCTCTATAATGAAGGTATTGGCTTAACCTTGGTTATGATCGTATACTGTGGTTGCCTTCAGGGAAGGACCGGCCTAATGAGGCAGAGATGAAGAAGCACATGAAGAAGCACCGGTGTGGCAAGTTCTACCGATGTGACATCTGCAAGTTTCAGACGGTGCAGCTTAAGAAGGTAGGTGAGGTGGAGTATGGCAAAGTGGAGTGAGTTGAGGCACAGGTAAGTGGGGTGGTTGGATAAGGTAGGGTATGCTTGGATAGGTCAGTCATATATTAAAACCCTTTCATGTACGGTAAGTTTTCTGCATCGCAATTTTATTCCATCCCCCCTCTCCACCAGCCTCCCATGTATTCTTGCCTTATTTTCGCCACCCAAACATATATATATTGCCATAAAAACTACATCATCTTATTCATTGATCTTTGTTCTAGCCAATGAACAAAAAAAGAATACAGAAAAGTGCGAACAGAAGTACATTAGGCTGGTATGAACAAACATTCTTGAACATCAGTCTCACTTCCCAATATCATAGCTTGAATGTTTTCTGTCATACCTCAGATTGTTATTACATGTTTGGAAAGAGAATTTCATCAGCTTTCTAATATTGTTTGCAGCTTTTTTATATGATTTTTAGTTTTCGAGAAAATAGCCAAAATGTAAAAGTACTTACCTACAGGGAACAGATTTTTTGTTCACGGCACTCTAGCGAAGAAGTTTTTTTGCAGATGGTATGTTTTTATTTCATCAGCATATGTAGAATTTCATGGGCTTTCTCATGGTGTTTTCAGATTTTTCATACACCTCATAGTGTCACAGTAAATCTTATGAAACTACATTTTATTTACTGTCACGCAGCACCTTTTATCGAGACTAGCACTATGCAAATGATTCAATATATTTCTCTATCAACACTCGCTGCACTATATACGTATATTTCACACAAAACCATATGTAATTCATAACTGTCTGAGAATGGTGTAATTCATTTAGTTGCGTATATGACGCCTCTCATCCTTCCGCTATGTTTGCGCTAACTCAGGCAATGCACACAATATATTTATCTACAAACACTTGTTGTGCTATATACGTATATTTCACACTAAACCACACAATGTATGTCACTATCACAAAGATTCCATCCCAGCCTCCTCTATATTCCCTTCCTGACTATGGCATTTCTAATTTCACTAATCCAGGCACTATATCTATCACACAATAATAAACACTTGCTTTACTATGTAACACCTGCTAAGATAGAGCAAATATTTCACTAATCCGGGCACTATATCTATCACACAATATAAATACTTGCTTCACTATATAGGTGAAATACTCTCATCATTTGGGGCAGGGTGAAGCAGAGTAGCAAACCCCGCTATAGCACACACAACTCCGGCCAAGGACTAACAGCTGATAACTGGCCCCAGTGCTTTACATACAATATATGTATGTTCATAGACAACCACTTCACAGTATATTCACATTCAGTATACAATAACGATATTTCAGTCGTGGTTTCTACCTCGGGCGGGATGGGGAAAATGGAGGAAGTTTAAAGGGACGAGGGATGGAGCGCTACCCTTCCATCTGGCTGGTGGTGAGAGATTGTGGAATATCAAAACGTTCTAAGTGCTTACTTTGGACGCTAGACTGGCCTGCTAGGATACACAAAATTTTACGCGAATCGGCTGAAAACTTATTTTCTGGTGAATTTTTTAATGCTTTAGAACGTGATTTGCATCTTTGTGTTTTGACCAGGAGAAACCCAAAGTATGTGAATCGTGTCTTCATGCGCCCAAGGGTTAGTGGGATGGCTGGATCAGGTAGGGCACTCCTGATTGTAGAGTAATTCCTCACTTAACATGCATTCACTTCTACCCGTTTTCACTCCAAAGGCATTAAGCAATAGGAACGCTTTTCATTTAACATACTGTTATTTTCTGTTATGTGGTCATGAAGTGCAGTGAAGGGCCAGGGTTGTTACAGCTTACACTAGCACAGATCTCAATATATCATTATTTCTTTAGCTTGCTTATTATGGACTTTAACTTTTAGTATGAATGAATGAAATTATTGTTATGTTAGCAACTGATGAAAAAGAGGACTTATGCACCTAGGAGGAAAATATGGAAGCTGGAAAACCAAGCAGTAAGGGATGCTTTCTATAGAAGAATGAGGAGAGTGATGGCTGGACAGGAAGCCATTGACAGAGGCATTAATGAACAGTACTGAGCCCTCAAGAACAACCTCTTGAGAGTTACTAATGCAGTATGTGGTTGGACAAGAGGCCTACCAAGACATAAATTAACTTGGTGGTGGGATGAGGGTGTAGAAGCTGCAATTAAGGAGAAAAAAAGCTTTTCTGGGAATGGAAGAAGGGTGGTAACAACAAGGAATACTTGGGTGCCAAGCATAGGGCTAGAAGAAAGGTATACGGGGCAAAGTCTGAGTCACAGAGACTTTTACTTGATAACCTAAATCTTGTGGAAAGGAAAAATGTGGTATTTAAGGTGGCAAATCAGGTGAAGAGGAGAATCGGGATATCATAGGTGAGCAGTGGGTGAAGAATGATGAAGGAAGGTGTCAGGGGAAAATGAGTTTTCTCTGGCGTGTCGCCAGATGTCAGGGGAAATTTAAGTATTTCCAAAAGATAATGAAATGTATAGCTAAGTGTGCTATGTCAATTCTCTAGAGTCAAGAATTACAGACTTCCTCAACGGCACGCAGCAGAGACTAGACGCTCTATTGGGCTGCAATATTGTACCGTTGGCCTACGAGAAAGTTTCTTCTCCCCCCCCAACAATAAAAAAAAAAATGATAATAATAATGATAACAGACTCTTGGCTGAGCCAAACTCCTAGCTAGCACAACGGATTTAAGGAGTGATGCCAAAGCTGGTCTAAATACCAGCCGTGATTTAATTCAAAAAGTTGTGCTAACGTGGAGTAGCAAACTGTACTAAATAAGTGGGTAAATCAAACACGGCTGATATACTTTAACAAAGCTCAAGAAAACGAACTGTAAATTTATTAATTACAGACAAATGAATTTACGTTACATGAAATTCAGATCAAGTGAAGGAATACACTCACTCACTCAGACACTCAGATAACGGCTAAATATTTCAAAAGCTTAAGCCTAGGAAAAACCAGAAAATACTGATCGGTATGGATGAACCAGAGCTGCTGTGACGATCACCAAAGCGGGTGGAAGCTGCAGAAGACACGCCAATACAAGTTGAAATCTGAAAACGCAAGAAAGCACTGAGCCCAGAGGCGCTCCGCGTTGCTTCGTGTCCACAGGCAAACTGAGCTCTCAATTGAATAGTTGACGTGGCGCGGGTGGGAGCTGCGCGCACATGCGCAATGGGCCCGGAGCAAAGCCCGACAACTTAAAATTATTGTACATATTAATTTGCTCCTCACAAATAACTCAATGTCATGATTTAACTTAACGTGATTTTACAATGAAGAAAATTCGTGACATTACGCCCGCGAAAATTTTCAAATTTTACTCTAGAGTAAAATTTGACACTATGTATATACATCCTAACTCAGTCACACAAGATTCACACTGTGGTGTGTGTACTATCCTGTTACAGGAGGGAAACAGTGTCGCCTGTGAGCGTAAAAACCTCGTATTTATGTTAAGGAAAGCAAGCTTGAGGGAAAAACTCCGAGACGACAGTGAAAAATCCTGCACTCAGGTCAACTGAGCGAAAATTCGCTACATTTACATTAACAACTAATTGTTATGTAGCGTGGTGTATGTGATACACGGTGTAGGTGTGACAGTTGTAGTGTAACTGTACCTACGTGTAAGCAATAATAATAATACATATTAAGGCAATAATAAAGGCGACGAGGGCAGAAGAGATGAAGTGCCAGGGTGCAGCAGACGATCAATGGTCCTGGACATCTTCACCCAATGACTGTACCTGTGGGGATGAGTCAAGGTGGAGTATCAATAGTGTCAATGCAAGGGTTACACTAAATTACAATTTCATCCACCCAGCAATCAATCCACACACACACAAAAGAAGGTACTTTTTAGCCGAAAGTCAATTAATAACAAATTTCGTAGGTATGTCGCCATTATTTCCCCAATAGTTGCCTTTCCTAATCTACACTTACGCCTAATAAAAGGGCTCGTCGTCGGTGCCCTTGGCTGGGATCGTACCACGACTACCCGCCTGTCATCAGTGTCCTCAGTTGGGTTCACCGTGACTGCACACTTATAGCTACACTTAACATTACAAAGGGCTCGTCACCTCGACTGCCCGTTTGTCATCGGTGTCCTCAGTTGGGTTCACCGTGACTGCACACTTATAATTAGTAAAGGTAGTCGAGAATCCCTATGCAACTTTGGCAGGTCACATTTTAACACCCTGCATGGTGTGAACACTCATGTGGCTTCTGTGTAATCTCCAGGAATCCTCAGGGAGGCCCTCAGCTCGAGATACACCACAAGGTAATTCAAACTCAGCCTCAGATTGCCTCTACGGGGTCTCGGACTTCCCCTCTTAACCTACCTTAATCTACGGTACATACAATATGCACAAGCCCTACGCTTACGACTAATAAGGGCATGTCGTCGGTGTCCCCGGTTGGGATCGCCAAGAATGTGCACTCATGAGCTACAGTACATATGTATGTACAGATCCCAGACATAGTATGTCCTGTGGGGCCAGCAAGCGAGACGTGAGGTCTTAGCAGCATAGTACTGACTGGGAACCAAGCTAGTTCTTGGATTGCTCAAATCTCTTAGAACACAGACACTCACATTACCACTGCCCTCCCTCACACGACTCAGAGATTATGGGCGTGGATTCAAACGGCACAGGAAGGAAACTTTCCTGAATGTGGTACGTCGGCACACATTGCAGGAGTGCACAAAACTATCAATATCCTGTCCCATTCCTGGCCAGAAAAAGTCAGCACGGATATGGCCTTGGGTTTTCTTTTTGCCCATATGACCTCCTGATGCTAAACAATGACCCCATTCTAATACTGCTTGGCGGTAGTTTGCGGGAACGACAAACTGCAGTCGAACCTCGCCCTCGGGTGTTCGTGAGTCACGGTAGAGCAGTCCTTGTCTACGAAGGAACCTGGCTCGTCCACCCCGTGAATACTTGGTCACTCTACCCTTTTGTTTCTTCCGCACAACAGCAAGGGTCGGGTCAGTCTGTTGCTCTTGGACAACATCTTGACTGGAAATCAGATCTTGCGGCAATGCAATAGCCACTGGGGCAACACAATTTGGAGCCGTGGCCATGGCTCGTGTTACTGCAGCCGAAGTCTGAGTAGTGACATCTGTGGTGCAACTATGCTTGGCACCTGGTATATTGCCTATAATGAGGTCAAACAAAGGTTCTTGCATGACAACTGCAACTGTCGAACCTGTGTAAAAGGGAGATGCTACCTGGATACATGCCTCAGGAAACAATCTCACTGATCCGTCAATAAGCTGAGCTTGGATCTGTCTGCCTGTATACTCTTCAGGACGAACAAGACTCTGCCTGACAGTACAACCTGAGGAACCATTATCTCTCAGTACATTAACAGAAACACCTCCCACAAACCCTGGCTGAACAAGGAAGGCACTGTCACCTGTGGGAGGGCCTGTGGAGGAAGCGGCCAGCCATTGATAAGGCTGCCTGGCATATAACTCTTCAAATGTGACAGGAGTATTTGCCTTAGGGATCGTACCCGAACCAGAAACATGAGGAGCTGTACTCACCATCTGGGGAGCAGGAACACTGACGGCCTGTGGAGGAGAGTTCACCGTCTCAGGGGGACTAGTGAACCGTGAAGGAGGAGCTGTGCTGGTGGGGACGGCACCAGCGTGCACTTGTTGAGGAATGAAGGCTGCTGCATTCGCCTCCTGCCTCCGATACACTGGGGCTGGTGTCGAGAAGGTTTGACCCACTGGCCGATTGCGTGGCTGATACTGCTGCTGTTTAGGGCACTGCTGCTGGTTAGGGTACTTGTTGTACCTCTTCCAGTCAGGTTTCTGTGTATTCTGCCTCTGGTCCTTCTGCGGTTTGCTTGGACCATGACCGTTACTTTGAGAATGGCCTTGATGCTGGGGTTCAGTCTGGGACTGCTTACCAGACTTAACAGAGTCTGTCCTGTTCCAGGACTGCTGCTTATGTGTTTCGTACCCGTACGCGGTAAAGAAAGCATCAGCCTTCTCTACCATTTCGGAGGCGTCCTTCACTTTGGACATCTTTAGCTGGGCTACAAGCTCAGCAGGCCACGACTTTTCTAGCTGTGTACGCAGCACGAGGTCGATCACTCCCTCTCGTGTGCTGGGAGTCTCGTCCTTCTCCATCCACTCGCCCAAATATGCCGTGAGACGGTCGAGGAACTGAACAGCTGTCTCCTTTTCCTGGAGACGCGCCTTCATGAACTGACTTCTAGCATGATCAACAGTAAGACCGTACGCTTTGATGAGTGCGGACTTCATCATCTCATACGTGAGATTATCTCCGCGAATTCGGTAGAGAATGTCGAGGGCGGGGCCCTCAAACAGGCTAAGGAACTGAAGCCGCTTAGCTGCCTCATCCAGTTTGTACAGGTTTGCCATGTCTTCGAAACGAGCTATAAATGGCTCGATTCGCTCGCCTTCCTTGTAAGAGGGAAGCTTGAGACGTGGAGTTGCTAGAAAAGGTGCTGGGAGAGGAGAAGGGGAGTTTGGATTGGCTGCACCCGGTGTGCCTGAAGCCAAGGAGTCTCTCTCCTCGCGCTCATGTTCACGTGCTCTGTCTCTCTCCTCACATTCACGTTCTTCACGTGCTTCGCGCTCAACACGCTCCTGTTCACGTAGTTGGCGTTCGTGTTCGCGTTGCCACTCCCGCTCCTCCCGCTCGCGTTCTTTCTGCCGTTCCTCGCGTTCAATTTTCCGCTCTTCACGGGCGGCATTTTCACGTTCTTGCTTGTGATTGAAGCGCGATAGGACATAATCTCGTATTTCCTGGGGGTTAGTGAGCCCCATATCTTTAGCTTCTTGCACGAATGTACTGTGCTCCATCGTGCTTGGTTAAGACTGAGTGACAACTGAGACTAAGTATGGGTGAGTGATTCGGTAATAATTTAGGCTAGGAGTTTATCCTGGTATGAGGTCGCCAGATGTCAGGGGAAAATGAGAGTTTTCTCTGGCGTGTCGCCAGATGTCAGGGGAAAATGAGAGTTTTCTCTGGTGTGTCGCCAGATGTCAGGGAAAATTTAAGTATTTCCAAAAGATAATGAAATGTATAGCTAAGTGTGCTATGTCA
>JAGKTI010002020.1:39839-72920 GCA_018397915.1 Birgus latro
TCTATCTATCTATCTATCTATTGCCAGACGCCTCAATCCCGAACGGGGTGGCCACAAACAAATCGCCTCCATGTCACTCTGTCCCCTGCCATTTCACTACCACGCTCCCAACTCACACCCCCCTCTCTCATATACCTCTCCACTCCATCCCTCCATCTCATCCTCGGCCTCCCCCTCCCTCTCGCCCCCTCCACCTCACTCACATACACTCTCCTCGTCAATCTTTCACTCTCCATCCTCTCCACATGCCCAAACCACCTTAACGTGTTTCTCCTAACGCTTCCCATCACGTCCTCAACCACACCACAACGCTCCTTCACTTCCTCATTTGTTAGTCTGTCTCTCCATGTGACTCCACATGCTCCTCTCAAATAACTCATTTCCACTGCTCTCACTCTTGACTTCTGTCCTTCCAACAGGGTCCAAGCTTCACTTCCATATGTCAGAGTTGGTATCACAATACTGTCATGTAACAACTTTTTCACTTCCATGCTCACCTCCCTGTTTCTTATCACTGCTTTCAACGAACCAGCAACCTTCCTTCCCTGCTGTACCCTTTCGAGCACTTCACCCTCCAGACTACCATCCTTACTCATCACACTGCCCAAGTACTTAAATTCACTCACATTCTCCATTTCCTTCCCATCCAATCTCACTGTACACTCACTGGCTTCACTTCTCTCGAAGACCATCACTTTACTCTTCCCCACATTCACCTTTAGATTCCGTTTCTTACACACTCTCCCAAACTCATCTACCAAGCCTTGCAGCTCCCCTTCGTCATCACTCAACAACACAGTATCATCTGCAAACAACAGTACAGGTAGTTTCCAAACACTGCCCTCTCTCACTAGGGCCGCTCCAACATCCACTGCCCGACCTTGTATCTCTTTTATAACCCCATCCATATACAGACTGAACAACCATGGAGACATGACACATCCTTGTTTCAATCCAACCTTCAAATATATATATATACAAAATATAACAAACCCAATGTTATTTACCCTAAATGGAGCAGATTGCAGTCCTGATTGGCTTGAATACAGGTGGTTCCAAGGCAGGACGATACACTTCGGATGTCCCTGCTACATCATCTTCCACTCCCTCATTCCCTTCACCAGTCTCACCCTCATCACTTGACTGAACCACTTCCCCACGTTCCTCTACCTCATTTACCTCTCCCATAAAGCCTTCAGAGTCCAAAGATGACACCACAGACATCACATCATCATCATCTTCCCCAGGAGGTGTAGCAGACGATGTAGAGACAACTGGATCCTGTTGTTCGTGAGTTCGGTAGTAGTGTGTGATGACTTCGTTTTCTTCTGTATTGTGCCTTTAAGTGTTATAATGAAAATTGGTTTCTACCCCACTGAGCACCTCCTGTGTCTTAAAGTAGCTGGTTTCATTTGCCTTGACCTCTTCTGTCAGAACATCCACTGTAGGTAGAATTTTACTGATATTCGACAGAGGCAAATCTTTGTCTTCCATTGGATTCTGCTCAACAGGTTGCTCAGATCTGGCAGCGTCTTCTTCATCCACCCATGACGAAGGTGCTCTGCTGGGGGGGGGGGTCGTTCAGTATGGGAGATGGAGGTTATGGCCTACTCTTTCACCTGATTTTGCTCTCTCAGGGTTCAACTCATTCATTATGGTTTTATGGACCTGATTACCCCCCCCCCATTTACTCTGAATATGTTCACTGTGGGAGGGTACTGTAGTACTGATTAGAATATGCATTAACCATTTTGCTTCAGATATCAGGAATGAATACAAATGTCTGCATATCGCTAGAATTACTTGCCATAATACTGTATGGCAGGTAAGCACTTAGGCCAAAGAGAATATTGCACTGTTGACACTTAACTCAAGAGTTTATTTATGTTTAAAGGCATATCTCTACTTGAAAGTTGGTGTCACAGTTACCACAGAATAAGATCTACATGAGGAACAACAGTATTGCAGTAATGTTGATGCAGGAAATCCAATATTTGTGGTACAGAAGCTAGGCTGATCTACTTTGTCCTACAATGTACTGACCCACCAGTATTGGATGTGGTGTTCAGTGAGAAGTGTACCAAAACAGATTACATTAGGGGAGCTGTTGGTGTTGTAAGTTTTCTCTGCTGCCCTCCCATCCACCATCCCAGGGCAAGTGTGAGAGAAAACAAGTGCTGTTCCTGGTTTTTGTTTCATTTTGTTTATAAAGGCTCCAGCATGCTCACATGCATCAGCCTTGGTCACTTTTGTTATGGTAATTTGTTGTAGATATTTTGTCTTAATCCCCTTTTTGTTTAACCGAGGCCCAAAACAGTATAATCTTTGTGGTTATACCCCCCCTACACAGGAACAGGAATCGTTTTACTCTCTAGTAAGCGATAAGGTGACAGTTTTCTTTAGCATTGAATAGCACAGATAGTGGAGCTAACAAGGCTTGCGGGGCTAAGGTAGGGTGAGTGTGTTGGGGTCTAGTTCACTTGATGATGCACAAGAAGTAGGGAGGCAGGCAGTTGCTGGCTGGGAAGCTCTGTTGGCTTTAATGTTGCCTAGCACCCAACTTCAGATAACAAATTTTTGTATTTGGCATGTTGTTCCAGTTCTAATTATGTGTTTCCTTCTCATTTTTTACAAAAAAAAAAATTTGCGGTTGCATATCATGGCTTGCAAATGTGGTTGCCATTGTAAAGATATTATGTGTATATGTCATCTGTAGTGCAATAGAACCTCAGGTAGACCATAATGTACCATATAATATGTAATTTTCTGTTGTGTTTTGCAGAACTGATGTGTTTTGCATTTTATATTTTGCTTTATTTGTTTTAATGATATTTATAACATGTTCATAGTATGTCAGTGCCTCTCATTGGGCCGCATCTGCAGCCTTCTTGCAACCAACAATTGTAGAAGTACCTTGAAGTTCAACAGAAGAGCCAGCAACGTATTTCAAGCTAACATAGTAACACACAGTTGGATGTGAGGCTGCAAACACTAAAGTTAGGTTTGAAGGTGGCCGCACACCCAAACACAGGACTGAGAATAGTAGACTAATTGTGGCTGCATGCTTGAACAGCAGAGTAAGCAATGTTAGTGTTGAGTGCTTGGAGATAAGGTTACCGTACATGTTTAAGTTTGATACTGACCTAACAGACTGTGTTGTAGAGAGGGGTCAGAAGCGTGGTTCTATAGACAGATTATGCCTAGGTGAATTTTCACTGCATGGAGGCAAGTGTACATTAGTGTAAAGTGTGGGTATGGTTCCTGGCCTTGAGGGTCCGCATGTTATCAGGGAGTAACGGACAGAGAATGCCAAGGCTGTGCCCAGTTATGTTGTTACCAATATTGTATATCTTAGTGTCACTTATTGTATGTAGTTTTATCAAGAATAGAAACCCCATTTTAATTGTATTTATTACATAATTTGTTTCTGAAATCATGATTCTCTTTTGACATGTTCAAATAATGCTTGCCTGGAACTGTCTCAGGGAGACAGAGTGTGTCAGAACAGTCTCTGGTCAATTGTCACTTGGGATTTGGAACTGTAGGTGATGTTTGTCATATGAAGTCATCTTTGGTGACATACTTCTGCCACTTTAGATGACATCACCCATCCATAATCTGAGATGATGAATTGGTCCACCTCAAACCCTTAGTCATTTGATCTTCTATGCATTTCTTAAAATTCTAATGTAATGATTCTTTTTTCCTCCAGCATTACTCATATGAGAAGCTGAATATATATACTGTGTACAAGTGTGTTATATACTGTCTGTCTGTCTATGCACAGTATTTAACAAACATTTGCTATAAATCAGATTACAGAACCCAGGAAATGACATTGACTGTAGTCTGGTCAAGATTCTTTGGACCTTAGTAACTACCTCAGGATAATCATTGTACAACTCATGATGCCTCTTTGCTCACAGTTTTGTTATCTCGGACTGGCCCAGGACTTGCCTTGTTCAATAAATGTGTGGTCAGTTTGAGATCCCAGTTACTGTAACGTAATTTACCTCAGGACCTTCTTATCCATTAAGTCACGGACAATGTACAAATGTAATAATACCAGCTGACAGACATGTTATCATATTAAGTATCTCAGGAATTTTGATTAGTACAAGACTTAGATGATGCCTGATGGGGGAGCTGTAGTTTGAAGATGACTGAGTTAGGTACCTGGGCAGGGCAGGGGTGAGACAGGGTTGTATCCTCATCAGTGAAGTAGACATCTTAGTACCTATTCCTTACCCAATTTTTTCTTGATATAGTACATTATTATTCCCTTAAATGGTACTTTTGTAAAACATTTGCTTATAGAAATGAAATAAATAGCACACGAAAATATACTGAGGTGTAATATGTAAAAATAAATCTCAGAGGAAGAAGTGCTAGAAAACCTCCCAAGCCAGTGAGAATATGGGCCAGGGTGTTATGTAAGGAGGGAGACATGTTGTTGTAATATAACCCTGAGTGATATGTCGTCTCTATCTCCTTACCACCCCAGTCCAGCCTTGCCCTGCCACATATCTTATTTGGGTCCCAGCGTTTGGTCACCTCAGCACCCCCTGAAATGTAGCAGACGTTGCACATTCGTTGCTCATACAGCTGCCACCTGATGGAGACAGTTGGCAGAAGTGCACTACGTATTATTATACTGCATATCTTATATCTTTTCTTTTATTGTGTTGTGTGTGACTCATGCATTGTAAGTTTATTCCACTGCTGTTATATGACACTTATGACAGACTTTATCAGTATGGTCACTTAACTTGTGAGGAAATATATCTTGGTTTTGTCAGACCATCTACAGCACCATATAGGGAAACCATGCATCCTCATGTTTGTTTAGTTTCATTGTTTACAATGTCTTATTTCAAGGTGAAGAGTCATGTAATATTTTGGCTTAGAAGTTATGGTATATTATATCAACCATTAACATTTAATACATAATAATGCTAACACCTTTCATAGACTACCAGTTACAGCTAGTACATTATAACCTACTACTACTGTATTTGTACTACAGTGCTACTATTACTATTATCAAATATTACAGTGTTTACTGTAAATTCCTTTTATCTTCAAATTTCTCCTAGTTAATACTATCTTCTCTCCTAGAATCTTACTCTTTCCCACTACCACTTTGCCTGTTGATTTGCCAGACATCCAGTACAAAGTTCATGTTATATATAGATTAACTGCAGTGATGTCACCTCACACATTTCTCTGTTAGAGAGTCTCTGTCTGCCTATGTTGTTATGTGTCTTGGCCAGCAAGTGTTTATTCTCAACAGCTGTTGAAGAAAATAGACTGATGGTATCAAGCAAACTATTTTTCATGTAAAATTTTGCTCTTACATAGCAGCTAGTGTCATGTTAATTTATAATTGTCTTTCAGGAGAAAACTTTGCCATTTCAAACTAAGCCAGACTTTATAGAGCTCTTTTGTTAGTTTGAAATAAACACTGGCTAATCCATACACACATATACCTCATCTATCCACAATCCTTGGCATCACCATCAACCTCATTTTAATTGTTGCAAAAATATATTATTGGCCATCCCAGCTTCTTACAGTCCACCTAACCTATTGTGTCCCATGTCAGCAGAGACTCTGTGTTTGAACTCAGGTATACTAGTTGTTTACATCAGCTTAGAGATGCACACAACTTGAACGCTCAATTGACTCTTGTTCCTCTTACGGGTAATGTTATGTTCATGTTTTTTAATTGCCATTAATTGTTTTTGTCATTTGCTCCTCACTGCACCCCCCCCCCTCCTTTTTTTTCTGAGGTATGTATGTTTGATTTTTGTTTGTGTTAGTGTGGATGCATCCATTATGCTGTGGGTATGTCTGTGTATGTATTGCCTCTCACTGCCTCTCAGCCAAATTTAGTGATTGCTGAAATTTTCCAACAGGAGACTAAAGATCATTGTTGTCTGAATTATCCTTTTATCTAAAGCACTTTTAGTTTATTTTCTGTGTATTTAGAAGAAGCAATTGTGGTAACTTTGTTCTTTATATAGTATGTATACATTTCACTACTGACCTGCTTGCAACAAATACATAGTACTGCCATATGAGCAAAAGTTCACCAACAGTCCTCTGACAGCATTGTCACTGCATTCCTTAGCTCACATTCTTCCCCTAAAGACAGTGTCCTTCTGTCATATATTCTTTTGCTTTGTACATATCTCTTTTAAGGTAACACTTCCATTACCACAGCTTGCAGAGAAGTGCCAATATACTTTTGCTCCTGACTGTGCTTTTGAATCCCTTCTTATTCTATTCCCTTTTAACCTCATTCTTGGAGAGAGCAGGAGAATGCTAGGTGCCACAAATACATATTATTTTCAACCTATTGTTATCATCTCCTGTAAAGTCACATCACCATACACTGTACTAAATTAATATGAATGTATAGTATTAGAAACATACTTGGTATTGTAATATTCACCTCACCAACAGAGCACATATTTTTGCCCAGGAAGCTAAGGGAAGTTTGCATGTTTGCTAAGTTATATACTGTGTGTGTGTGTGTGTGTGTGTGTGTACAAACATGCATGCATTTGCTTATTTAGGTGCATATGCATGCATTCACACACCATGCACATGTTTGTGTGTGTACATGCATGTGTATGTGCATCATCCGTGCAGGTCATGTACAGTGCACTTGGTTCCCTACTTTTGAACTTTATTTATGAACTTGAGGAGAGAGAAACTGGAAAAGCATTTACTGAGTTGCTTTTTCAGTGACATTTATAAAACTCTGTTTACAGTACTTTTTTATGACAAAGGCAGCAGTTCATTCATTCATCATCCAATTCTACGTTGCCCTATGAGGAGCGTAGGAGTCCGGGGCTAGGCAAGTTGGTCCTGACATTTAAGATGAGGGTGACCAGCCTTACTCATCCCTGAGTGGCATTACGTAAGCAATAAACCCCACCATCCCTTGGATATAAACCTTCACCAGCTCAAACCAATTGGAGCGCCGTAATTACCCACTAAACCACCAGGTGCCAAATTTTGGTTATATGGTTACCACCCAGTATAATAAATGATTTCCTGGTGTACAGGAAACCATCTGGCTTGTCACTTAGTGTAGAGTCACCCATAGGACAAGGAAAGGATGAAGGAAAGAAAGACAGAAGAGGGAGTGTAAAGTCACCCGTAGGCAGAAGGATGAGGAAAGAAAGACAGAAAAGGATGGAAGGAAAGAAGGGTGGAGGGGAGGTAAAGGTAAAAATGGGTAATGGTAGGGTAGACATCATGAGATGCTTAGCCATGGTGCTCATCTCCATAACATAGGCCTTTTAGCCTGCAGCAGGTTATTCACCCAATAGCTTCGGATACAAGGCCACTGCATCATCCAGGTTACCACAGTTACCTCCCCCATGTGTTGCCCTAGATACTCCTTTAGGTACTAAAATACCAGATTTATTTGAAGCAATTGGTATAACTGCGATCATAACATTCAGTGATGTATACATTACTAGTGGGAAGCATTAGTAAATTTTAACATGCCAACTTTTCAGCTTACAAAGCAACTCTTGGTCCCAGTAATTTGACAAGTAGAAGAGTATTTGCATTGTATGCTGATAATGCATACTACAGTATATAGAAGGGTCATGTACACTCATAAGCCATATTTTCAGTTCACTCTGTAACCCTAACTCTTGCTGAAAGGAAGTCATAGTTGGGTACAATGATGACCTGTTGTTGGTACCTATAGGTCAGAAGTGTTAGAGACCACATAGGTAACACAGACATCAAGAACTGTTCCTTATTTCGTCTAGCAAAGCATCAAACTACAGTCAAACACTGGAGATTAGGTTTTCACCTGGAGTGAAGTCATGGCTATGACTTCCACCAGTCAGTGATAGGTGTAGAATGCAAACAGAAACTATGGCTCAAGTGTACATAATTAGTATAGCCTGGGATTTTATGAGAGAGAAAGAGAAAAAACCAAATGGTTTTGTGTACACCAGGAAACCATTTATTATGCTGGGTGGTAACCATATAACCAAATTATGACACCTGATGGTTTACTGGGGAATTAAGGTGCTCCATTTGGATTGAGCCGGTGCAGGTTTATATCTAAGGGATGGTTGGGGTTTATTGCTCACGTAATGCCACTTGGGGATGAGTGAAGCCGGTCACTCTTATCATATATGTCAGGACCAACTTGTCTAGCCCTGGGCTTCTATGTTTTTCATGAGGCAACACTGGGTTAGATGACTGATGAATAAATTCACATACAGTAGTCCCTCACAATACAAACACTGGGTTAGCATGTTTTCACAATGTAATAGTAGCTGTAGCTCCAGGTTCATTGTAATGGAAACACAGAGGACTGCAGGCTGAAGTAATTCTTTTCTAGCAGTTCATCATTTTTCTTTTAGGGAATATGGAAAGAGAAGAGGGACATTTGAGTAACTGGGCAGCAAATCTGTCCAGTTATATCAGTGCCACAGCATAAAAGCATGTTTTCATAATCAAACATTTAAATAATTTAGCAGTGATGAGTGGTCAGAATTTATGGTGTAAGGTCATGAATGGCTCACAAGTGCATTTTAGTTACTTTGCTGACTACTTCTAGAGTGGAAATTGCTTCTGTACCCTTATGATTGTTAAGTGAGGAAGATCTCTACCGTAATGATTTTATTTTATTACATTGCTTGGCAGGTACTGGTAATCACTGTGCAGTATTTTATATTATGTTGAAGCAGAAGGCACATGTTTGTCATCTTTTCTGTGATGTAATTGTTAACAACAAGTGTGTTGGCTATTTAGATTCATGGAGCTACTTTTTGTCCACAAGCATCTAGTTACCAATGTTTCTCAGGGCCTGGCTCAACCTCATACCAGGTAGTTTTTAAGTTGTCTTTGTAAGTTGAGGTAAAGGGTATTAGTTTAAGTGTTGCATTGGACAAGGGTACTCCAAGTTTCAAGGCACTAATATTTTCAAAGCAGGTCACAGTTATGTACAGTGCTACTTTTAACACCTTCAGCCTTGGGGAGCTGTATCCCATGTATTTCCACAGACATAATTCTGCACTTTGTACCTGGTAGAGGAAGGTATTCATGCCCTGCACTCATAGCATACACTTCAGCTTTTGAACTTGCCTAACCTACACAGTGTTACCATCGCACACAAATTATTAAATAGGTCATAAATCATAGTTGCAGTGCAGCAAGCCCTACAAATTTTGCTCTTAATGTAGATGACAAATCCAAACACAAATGCATTTGTGAGGTTGAAAGTGTTAGCAACCTTGTACTTTACAATACTGTATAGGCAGTGATGAAGAGCCTACATGTGATGACGCTATGCATCCTGGGTGGAGAAGCTGCGGCACCACCCTGAGCCAGATCTCTTTATATTTCCCTGAACCTTGCCATGGGAAGGACCCTGGTCTGACTGGTGAGATGAGGTGCTGTCTACTACCACAAAATGGTACTTAATCCTTAAATGGTTTATGTACCTGTAGGATGGCCTCACAAAAGCAGTTGCTTGCTTGTGGTTAATGGGTCTGCTTAGTCAGACAGACCAGGGTTAAGCAACTATAACAACAATGTCAAAATGAACAGTATTGTATACAAAACACTTTAGTTGCAAAAGTCTTTGTCAATAATGGCATGCCATACTTAGGTACAGTATAAACTTTTTCGCATAGATGTGATGCACTAGTGTTTGTGCTGGTTAGTGCCAGATATTGTCCCCTAGTACACACACAATAACTGTAAAATCGTTAGTGTTTTATATATACATTAAACCCTCATTTATCTGACACTCCATTACCAGACATATCTGGCTGAATTAGGGCAATAACCATTTTTTATTGCATTAACTGACTTCACATGGAAACCAAATTTTCAAATCACCCGCCACGCCCCGCAATACCCCCTTGCTACTGACGATGCCGCTTAACCTCAGTCACAGAAAGTAAGCTGTCCGGTGTTATTGACGTTCAGTTGGTCATAGAGTTTGTGGCCTCTAGTGTTGTATCAGAGCTTTTCCAGGGGCATATGTTGCTGGCCTTTGTGCAGTTGGCATGCCTGTAGCTCCTGTGGAAAATAATAAAATTTTTACCTAACTGCTCATGCAGCTACCTGCTTTGGTTCTACTCATATCCACATATGCATCTCTCATTTTTAATAAATAACAAAAGATTCTTAGTGCCTTTTACTCCATTTGTGGAAAATGGTAAAATGTTCAGTAAATATTCACCATTTGGTGTCAACCTGTCACAGTTGTGTCACACAGAGCTGGGCACCGCAATCTGAAATTCAACTCCGCGATCGCAATTCCGCGACCTCTGACCCTTACCTTCTGCTATCGCAGTTCCGCAGTTTCAATACAAAGTGCACAAATGGGGTAAATCGATTGGTAATGTAGTGAATTATTGTACTTATAATCTATTTATGACATTAATTTCCCACAGTGACACTCAGTCACTGTGACCCTCACTATTTGCTAGTGACTCCATTCATAACTTCACTCAGACCACTTCTCAGAGTCCTCACTGACTCAGAAGTTCAAGTTCAGAAGTTCACACTTGCGACACTTGACACTTCTTCACACCCACACGTCACAGTCAGTCTGAGTCCTCTAAGATGGAGAACAACTACATCTTGAGCAGGTCCATGTTCCCTTTCATGAACACCAGTTGCTCGAAGTTCTTTGAGGTCAGACTTGTCCTTTTGACCTTGATGATGTCTGACCCCTGGGAGAACAGTCTCTCACAATGCTAATACTGTATTATAATAATGTAATCATATCCTTTATTACAAAAATAATATTACAAGGAACAGAAATAGCGTTTGTGCCACTCGGGAAAATCAATGTGACCGGCAGCAGAATGCAGTCCATAGAACTTAAATAGATAATTCATAGAAATGTGCTTACTCTTGCAGATAATAACTCAGTAAGACCATAAGAAAAATTATTTTCAATGATCATTACATTAGCCCTTAAGATCATTATCTGTCATATTGTGGAACAACTGTTGAAGATTAGCTAAGAGTGCCACAAAATTTACTGCCATGCTGGCTTATATTATATCGTATCATATCAAATCATTTCTCCTGGTATCGCCCATCCCTACTGCTAACTGATGCAGCGACGTCTCTCCTGCCGCTACTGCTGGCCAGAAATCCTGTTCAAGCTTGATATGAGTCATGCTGTAGCATGTACAAACCGACACCGACCACCACATGGGAGATTGCGGACAGGATTGCGATTGCGGAAGTACTTCCACACTGCAATACTGTAAGTTTCAGACCAGTCTGCCACAATTGCAATACCGAAACTGAAATCATGCGGTCTTGTGGAAGTGATTGCAGAGGTGCCCAGCTCTGGTGTTACATAACATACGTTGCGAGTCGCCTGGTTTCAGTTGTACTCGCATCCATCTACACATTTCACTTTTACTCCTTCATTGGAAAACAAAATGTTTATGTTAATATGCATGCAGTCAGCATCATCCTGTCTCCTGTTGTTAGTTACATTGCAAGTTGCCAATGCCTGCTTTTGGTTTTACTCATATCCATTTAAGCATCTCACTCACTTTTAATAAACAGCAGAATTACTGCCTATAACTGGGCAAACATTCTTTTCCAGTAAGATAGGTCTGTGATGGTATACGTATAAAGGAAATGCATTCTTAATAATGAAACCGTAGTATAACATATGCGTGGTTCTGTAAGAATTATATAACGTATAGAGGTGATGGTCAGAAGTTTGATATCAAGATGGATGTGTATTGTAGCAGTTATGCTGTCTGTTGAGGGGCTGGGAGGTAGTGAGGCATTATCTAGGGGGGGGGGGCAGGGAGACCATATTATCCTCTGGGGGCTCCTAAAAAAAATGAATTGTGATGGATAAATGGGGATGAAACAAACAAACAAACAAACACACACACACACACACACACACACACACACACACAATGCACCAAATTTTCCCTATGTTAAATAACAGTTGTAAGAAGACCCACATATATGCATTCTTGTAGCCAAGCATTGAAATTAATCTCAGGGTATTATGTAAATCAGTCCAAAAGCCATAACCAAGTATGACAGTAATTAGTGGCACAGTATATAATTATCTTCTTTCCTCGGGTCCTAGGACTGTGTGTGTGTGTGTGTGTGTGTGTGTGTGTATGTGTGTGTGTGTTAGGCTATGTATGTATGGAAGAAAAAGGCCAAATGTGAATGACATCAGTGTGTGCAGTATGTTCAGTTCTTTTGTTTGTTTGTTTGTTTGTTTAGCATTTGAAGATTAACACTGCAGTGTGAACAGGAAGTAAATTTTAAAGTTGTGACTGACCACAGTATATCTGAGAGATTGAAACTTGTGTCACCCGAGGTTTGAGAGGCAGTGGCGGAGGCGAAATTGTAACCATTGCTTACTTTATATTTTTCATAGAAGAATACAAATATTAAACCCATGATAAAAATGCCCATTTTATTACCCAGCTTCATAGCTATGAAGAGAAGAATAACTGAATACTTAGATGTAAAATTATGATGGAGACGAAGGCCACTGGATATCCAAATATGGAAAACTTATGACAATTACTACGAGCTCATTCTTGGCTGTTACATACTGTACTGTATCTCTTATTTCCAGCGTTCGTAGGGAATGTTGATGTAATGAACCGAAAAAAATACCTGAAATGCCCTCCCCGAAAGGAGGCCTAGGGAAGAGTGGCACAACACCCACCCCACAGAGGAACAACAGGGAGTTTGACGAAACACCCACCCTAGGAGGAGACCACTGGGAGGTGCATAGGTCATGCGGAGGCCCAGGGCTAGACAGGCCTACGTCCCCCACTACCTTGCGCCCCTCTCACCCTCAACCAGCACCACGCAGGGAATGCAGTCCCAGCAGACTAGTCTCCAGCTGGGCCAGCTCCCGTTAGGATCGGGGTGGGGCTTGAACACTACAGCCTCAGACAGCACCGTGGTGATGGCCACCATCCGCACCAGGAAGGAAGAGACAGCCACCATCTTCTCTTTGGCTGTATCCCCCTGCAAAACCGCGGTGACGGCCACCGTCTGCACCGGGAAGGAAGGGACAGCCACTGTATGCCCATTGCCTGCAGCCACTCCTGGGGGCAGCGCTGTGACAATGGCCACTGTTCTCATCGGGAAGAAGAGGACAGCCACCTTACGCCTCTCGGCTGCACACTCAGAGAAGGGCAGAACTTTGGTGACGGCCACTGTCTGTGTCGGGGAAGGATCGGCCACCGTCCGACCTTTGTCTGCCACCTCCACAGGGAGCAGGACTGCGGTGACGGCCACCGTCCACACCAGGAAGGAAGGGACGGCCACTGTACGCCATTTGTCTGTTGTCCCAGGGGTTGGAGAAACCGCGGCGACGGCCACCTTCCGCACCAGGGAGGAGACGGCCACCGAACGTCCCTCATCCCCTACCCCTGTGACTTCACCTATGGAGGATGTCCCTTGCTTAGGCCACCACTCCTGTGGACGAAGGGAACACTCTTCTCTCTCTTCCCACAAAGGCAGCCCCAAGGAGGAGTTGGAGATCTGGCGAGGCCCCGTAGTGAGTCTGGGGATCCTCATCCTACAGCCAGTGCCCCAGCGATGCCCCCCCCTGTTGTACTCCCAGAGGAAGGGACACCACAGGCAGTACCTGACGGCAATTCAGCCCAAGGAAGACCGCAGACCTCAGACACCCAGGGGTGCCCCCAGGACCCCAGGGTGTGACCTCCCCAGTCCCATTGGCCGATGATCCACCTGCAGGAGCGGGCGCAGAAAAGTGTGCCGGCTCGCTGTATTTGGCCCTAGCCCCGAGAGCCGAACTCCCCATCGAGACCCCACTAGGAGAGGGCCTCATCTCCATGCCATCCAGCAGCCCAGTCCGGACGACCTGGCCCCTGGCAATGGTCCTGTGCCTCCTGCGAGAGGGCACACCTGACAAGACCCCTCCCACGCCTGGCTGACACCTGTGAGCAGCCCAAGTCTTCAGCAGCCCAGACCAGAGTCCTCTTGCCCTGATTGTGCCCTTACCTTGTATAGTGTACTATGTAAATATTGTATTTGTATTGTGTTCAGTATTGTGTGAACTTAAGGTAATATACTTGTAAGGTTGGTTGAGCCGAGTTTTTATGCCCTGTTCCTCTAGTTGTATGCACTAGACCCAGTCTACAAATGGACCCCAGATCAGTCGCTCATGTTCAAAGAACAAGGAGTTGAACTTTGAACATGCAGCATAATACTGGTGGCTAGTGGTGGTTTTTGATCCAGTCAGCAGCAACGAGGAATGTAAGATTTAGAGAAATGGCAGCCAAATCACACATGCTATTGCCACAGTTCAACCCCGAACAATATGATATTAACACGTACCTATCCATCGTTAAGCCACTCCTAGACACAGGATTCGAAGATGACAGGCAGAAAATAGCAGTTACCCCGCATCACCTGGGCAAAGCAGTAGCAAGCATCGCACCCAAGATCCTGGAACTGACATGGGCCAACTTCACTCAAATCGTGACCCAAGCAGTCATGCCATCCCTAGGGAAAGTCGTAGCTTTGGCACAGCTAGACACCCACACCTACGATGCACTCATCCAGGCTAGGTGGCTCATCTCATCACCGCCGCATACCAGACACCGACATAGCTACCTGGGAGCAACACATATTCAACACATTATTAAGGATCCTCCCCAGCATCATCCGAGACCATTTCACAATTTATGACCCAACAGGAGACCTCGATAAAGATATCCAGCTCGTCCAACATCTTTTAGCCGCCCGTCACACCCCACAGCACATCGGGGCTGTCAGTAAAATTCCCACCCAAAGGACAACACCACACCACTAGCCACGGGCACCCCCCAAACAACGCAAGCCCTCCAGCAACGCCCACCATACCCAGGGTGCACCCTACCAAAAGGCACCCCACCCCCAAGGGAAGTACCAACTTTATTTCCATCAACCCATGGGAGTTCTCTGCCTGCAGCCACAGATGTCCTCTCCACGACGTCCGTGAGCAGCTAAAGGCTGCCCGGCGCAGAACAACCACCCAAGGGCGCTGAAAAGTCTCCTCACTGGACAGTGAGGGTGCCAAGGACAACGCCTCCCATGCTGACTGCACCTACCCCAAGGATGTGGAACTTGAAGAAAACGACGTCCTGCAGCAGCTGGATTTTTAGGACTGCCCTCCCACCTCACAAAAATATCGACCCCCAGTCTACGACACAATGAGACTGAACGGGGTAAAAGCGAGGCTACTGGATGATACGGGAGTGGCCAGGTCCTGCCTCTACAGCCACTTCTACTCCCCCCACAAATCGGCTTTCGGCCCGCTTTTCCCCACCTCAGCTCACCTTGTGGATGCGGGGGATGGCACCCTGCCAATACGTGGGGAAACTCAGGTCCTGCGTGCCGACACCCACTAGCAAGCCTCCACCCAACATAAATTCATCATCTTCGACTCAACCTGCCATGCCTATGATGGCTACCTGGGGCTGGACCTCCTACAGAAATTACACACCAGAATTGACTGTCACAAGAGATGTCTCAATTTTCAGAAGCCTCCAGACCACCCCCCTCCAGCCACTCAGCACGTGCACACACCCACCCCCTCACCTCACCTACCTCCCCCCAACCTGTCCTCCACCCTGCCCCCTACCCACCCTACCCCCCAACACTCCGCCCCATCCCACCTTCCCGGCAACCATTGCCTCTGCACTAACCATTCCCCATCAGCATGAGGCTTGGCTACACCTGAACAGGTCCACTGGAACCACCGTCCTGCTCTCCCTAAACCTACCATTTGGAACCCTCTCCTCCTTCTTACTGTCCCCCACCTTCCTTCCCCCCCCCACTCAGGACAGTATGTGTTGCAAATATCCCCACCACCACCCTCACCCTCCCCAAACACCTCTCACCTCACCAAGGTGAGTCTCCGACACCTTCTCCTGGACTTTGAAGACCTTTTTACATCAGGACCAGCAGACATCGGCCACACCACGTACCTGACACATGAAATCCACACCACAGGGCCACCTGTTTGCCAACCATCACGATGGAAAAACCCCAAACAACGGGCTGAGGAAGACCGGCAGGTCCAGGAAATGCTTGATGCCGGTGTCATATCACCCTTTACCAGCCCGTGGTCCTCTCCAGTCGTGCTGGTCAAAAAGAAAGATGGCACCATGTGCTTCTGTGTGGATTATAGATGACTGAACAACGTGACTACCAAGGACGCCACCCCTCTACCCAGGATAGACGACTCCCTTGACTCCCTATTTGGAGCATCCTGGTTCTCCACCTTAGACCAACAATCAGGATACTGACAAGTCCCCGTACACTCAGAGGACAGGGGTAAAACAGCTTTCTCAACCAGCAACAGGAAACACTACAAATTCAACGTCCTCCCATTCGGGCTCTGCCACGCCCCTGCTATGTTTTCCCGGCTAATGGAGTCTGTCCTCAGTGGGCTCACCTGGGAAATCTGCCTGGCATACCTGGACGACGTTTATTTTTAGCCAGACATGGGCCGACCACTTCCAGTGCTTCAAACAAGTCTTCCTGCGCATCCGCCAGGCGGGGCTCAAGCTGAGACCAACAAAATGCGTCCTGGCTGCACGGTACGTCTCCTTCCTGGGACACATCATCTCAAAGGAAGGCATAGCACCCGACCCTGACAAACTGCATGCTATCGCAGATCTCCCCCTTCCACAAGTCATCCACGAGGTATGCGCCTTCTTGGGGCTCACATCTTACTACCGGCGTTTTGTGAAAGGGTTTGCCAACATCGCAAAGCCCCTTCATGACATGAGTAACAAGAGTGAACCTTTCACCAGGACCGACAGTCGAATCACCGCATTCCATACCCTAAAAACCAAACTCATCACTGTCCCAATCGTCGCATTCCCCGACTACTCTGTGCCCTTCTGCCTATACACCGACATGTTGCTATTGGTGATCGGCGCCATCCTTGCCCAGGTTCAAGAAGGGCAGGAGCATGTCAATGCCTGTGCCAGCCGCACCCTCAACCAAGCCGAGAAGAACTATGCCGCCACTAAACGAGAATGCCTAGGCATTAAATGGGCACTGGAGCACTTTCGAGCATACCTCTCAGGCACACACGTCACCATCATAACCAATAACCAGTTGCTCCAATGGTTATGCCAGTCCAACACCCACAACGCCCAACTAATCAGGTGGAGAGAAACCCTCGAAGAATTCAACTACGAGATCTATTGGGCTGACAAACTACACACCAATGCAGATGCCCTGTCCCGACTGCCAATCAACTCCATCAATGATGGGCCCGACCTTCTACACCAGTGGCACAACAAAGATTGCCCCCACTGGATGCCGCCCCAGGTCTCCAAGCTCCACCAGGAAGGCGATCACCTGTTTACCCGGTCCGGACATATACTGCTTGACCCCAAAACCGCCCTCGACGCCCTTACCCACCTGCACTCCAACAACGGCATTCATCTTGGAACCAAAAAACTTTTGCAAGTGTTCAATGACACCTACTGGACGTCCAGCCTCTCCAACGTGGCCAAACAAATTACCCAGGCCTGCCGGGCCTGCACACTAGCCAAGGACATCACCCGCACCCCTGGCCCATCGGGGAGCATCGCCGCCCACAAACCATGGCAACTATTGTCCGTAGATGTAGTCAGCCCCCTCCCACCTAAAGCCGGCTACAAGTATATAATCACCTTCGTGGACACGTACTCAAAATTCCTCATTGCCTGTCCGGCCAAGGAGCATCACACCATAGCCCTGGCCGACGCCCTTGTCCGCCACGTCTTCCCCTACTTTGGTATTCCCCAAGCTCTGCACTCAAACAGCACCCCCGAATTCACCAGCAAGATATGGGAGGAAGTCGCCACCATTTTCAGCTACCAAATCTCTCATTTCTCTCCCTACTGGCCCCAAGGGAACCAGGTGTGGGCTTGAATAGAAGAAGCTAGAAACGAAGATTGGCCGGCGCACGTAAAATTATGCAGTGGGGGATGAACACCTCGCCCCCGGAATGACATCACCTCCAACCCCCCTCCACGTCCCCTACTTCCGACCCCTTTCACCACCTCAAGAGATGGCTACACCACTTACAAAAACACCAGGACCTGGAACCAGACATTGCCCCAGCCAAACCCTGCAAACCAGAGGACTTGGTAGTAGTGGCTAAACTACCAACCCCAAACAAAATCTCGCCACGGTTCGTGGGGCCGTACACCATCACCAGTGTGCCCAACCCCTACCAAGTCATCACCCAATATCCTAACACCCAGTGCACCTATCATAACTGCCACATGCGCCCATTCCCAACTGACACCTCCCAAGAACCTCACACCCAGATTCCCGCCCGGCATGCCACCTCACCACCAGCCGCTGCCCCACACCCCACATCTGACTCATTCGCCGGCTACTTCACACCCTCCTCCTCATCATCATCCTCACCCATTTCCCCCTCCCCATCCTTCCCCCACTCTTCCCCATCCCCAACCTCTCCCCCGGCGACCTCACCTCACACTTCGCCTCCTGCCACCACACCACCACTGCAGGCCCAGCCATACAACCAAGGGACCCCAAGCCCACCCCCAACCACCCCACCGCATCTCCGACGTTGCACACCCTACCGCCACCACTACACCCACACAATCGTCTCCCCTTCCTCCCTTCGCTCCACACTCACTACCCACACCAATCCACACACCCACTCCTCACCCACCCCCACCACCACCACCACTCCACCCCCGAACATCCAGACCACACCACCTAGACCATCAACATGCCCAGCCGCCACACCAGATGTCCGCACCATCTCCTCATCACCCACTCCCGTCCTCAGCACCACCACAACCAGATCCGGCCACCTCTCATGCCCACCAGCCAGATACATGACCACACCCTCACCCACACCCCCAACATCACCCACACCACCAAAGCCACCTGCCCCCACCCCCCACATAGTCCCCATAACACTACAGATACACCAAGCCCAGTGGTAACTTCCACCGACCCAACTCCCCAGGGAAAGGATTTGTACCTGCCCTTGGCGACCACAAAGAAGCCAGGTCACCTCACCGGTCACCAGCATACAGCCAGGAGACGTCAGCCCCTCACCACCATTGCAGAGATGAGGATCCACAGAATAACCTGGATCCCCTCCCACGGGAAGCGGCTGCGCATCCGTGGGACACCTCACCTCCTCCTCCGGCACACGCCGCAGACCTCCACCCTCCATGTCACCTACGCACCCCACCAGGAACCGAACTTGACCACCCACCACTGGACCATCCTCCTTCACCACCTCACCAACCCACCAAATTACCACCTCAGACATCTACCACCTCCAGCCACGGGGACGTGACTTTCTCCCCATGAGAGAAGACCTAGGGAGGCGTGGTGCAACACCCACCCCACAGAGGAACAACAGGGAGGGTGACAAAAGACCCACCCTAGGAGGAGACCACCAGGAAGTGTATAGGGCGTGTGGAGGCCCAGGGCTAGATGGCCCTATGTCCCCCACTACCTTGCGCCCCTCTCACCCTTAACCAGCACCACCCAGGGAACACAGTCCCAGCAGACTAGTCTCCAGCCGGGCCAGCTCTCGCCAGGACTGGGGTGGGGCTTGAACACTACAGCCCCAGGCAGCACCGCAGTGAAGGTCACCATCCGCACCGGAAAGGAAGAGACAGCCACCGTCTGCTCTTTGGCTGTATCCCCCCGCAAGATCGCGGTGATGGCCACCGTCCACACTGGGAAGGAAGGGACGGGCATCGTACTTCCTTCGCCTGCAACCACTCCTGGGGGCAGCACCGTGACGACGGCCACCGTCCACTTCGGGAAGGAGAGGATGGCCAATGTACACCTCTCAGCTGCACACTCAGAGAAGGGCAGAACCATGGCGACAGCCACCATCCGCGCCCGGGGAAGGATTGGCCACTGTCCGACCTTCGTCTGCCGCCTCCACAGGGAGCAGGACTGCGGTGATGGTCACTGTCCGCACTGGGAAGGAAGGGACGGCCACCGTACGCCCTTTGCCTGTTGTCCCAGGGGTTGGAGGAACCGCATCAATGGCCACCGTCTGCACCAGGGAGGAGACAGCCACTGAACATCCCTCATCCCCTACCCCCATGACTTCTCCTACAGAGGATGTCCCTTGCTTAGCCCACCACTCCTGTGGCTGAGTGGGACACCCTTCTCTCTCTCCCCACAGAGGCAGCCCCCAAGAAGGAGTTGCGGCTGGAGAAGATCTGGCGAGGCCCCGTAGTGAGTCTGGAGATCCGCGCCCTACAGCCAGCGCCCCGACAATGCTCCTCGTTGTCGGACTCCTGGAGGGACGCCACAGGCAGCACCGGATGGCGACTCGGCCTGAAGAAGACCGCAGCCCTTGGACACCCAGGGGCACCCCCAGGACCCCAGGGTGTGACCTTCTCAGCCCCATTGGCCGACGATCCACCTACAGGAGCTGGCACAGACTAAAGCACCTGCTCACACTATTCAGCCCTAGTCCCGAGAGACGAACTCCCCTCGAGGCCCCACTAGGAGAGGGCCTTCTCCACGCCGCCCAGCAGTCCAGTCTGGACGAACCGGCTCCTGGCAGTGGTCCCTTGCCTCCAGCGAGAGGGCACACCTGACGGGACCCCTCCCACGCCTGGCTGACACCTGTAAGCAGCCCAAGTCTTCAGCAGCCCAGACCAGAGTCCTCTTGTCCTGATTGTGCCCTTAACCTGTATAGTGTATTGTGTAAATATTATAGTTGTATTGTGTTCGGTACTGTGTGAACTTGAGGTAATATACTTGTAAGGTTGGTTGAGCCGAGTTTTTATGCCCTGTTCCTATACTTGTATGCACTAGACCCAGTCTAGACATGAACCCCAGATCAGTCGCTCATGTTCAAAGAACAAGGAGTTGAACTTTGAACATGCAGCATAACAATACCAGTGGTAACTGCCAACCTCGTTTTATTTATTTATTTATTTATTTTTTGACCTGTCGTCAGAGCCAATTTGGCTCATGCGTGGTAATCACATTAAAGACTGCTTTTTTTTTTTTTTTTTTACCATGTACGAGGTATATACTTGTGTGTTGCCACTTCGTCAAAACGTTTGCCATTTCGCAAAACAGGCTACCACTTTCCAACAGTTATATTAGTCTTGTATGCGACTGTCTGTACAGGACTCACAGTTTATTCACAGGCCAAGTGCTGGCTGCACCCTAGTATTCACAGAGACCATGGAGGTCAGCTGGCTATGAGGAGGGGGAACTGACATGCACAGACAATTTAAGGGACAGGGAAGCTAGTTGGGGAACAGGAAAAAAAAAATGCGTATCACACCCATTGCCGTTGTCATGTTCGCTGGATGATCCTCGCGGACATGTTAGTCGCAATGTGCATGCGGAGCTCCTTAAGTCTTGCATGTTTCAGTGTTCTGACATGCATCATGAGGTAATGAAGGGGTAATCGCTGGAAAATTATGGTAATAGAAATGTACTGCAAACTGGTGAGACAGCGTGGGAGCATAACCTGTGTGAGAGTAACTATTCACGTTTTCAGTACCCCCCCTCCCCCCGGCCTTCACTTGCAATTTTGGGCCAAGTCAACAACCTACTGGGACTAATGATTGCAATCCCCCAACCCTCCCAAGAATACAGACCATCTGATCATAGGCTAAGAGTAACTTTTAAGTTCATCGGGTGTATGTTTGCTTGGTAAGAATATCAAATTAACCACCAGCATGTCTGGATAGCTTATCCCAGGAAGCACATCCCAGTCACTGGAAAAGTTGATCATTAAGGTATTCATCAATTATTAGTCTCAAGCTATTACTTAGGTGGAGAATATTGTTTTCATTGGTGCAGTCTTCTGCTTTCAGCTCTCCCCTTAGGGCTCGCCACAGCAGATCACCCGTCTTCATCTTAATCTGTCTTCTGCGTCTTATTCTGTTACACCTACCACCCGCACGTCCTCCTTCACTACATCCATAAACCTTCTCTTTGGCCTTCCTCTCTTTCTCCTGTCTGGTAGCTCCATTTCCAGCATCCTTCTCCCTGCATACTCCTCATCCCTCTTCCGCACATGTCCAAACCATCTCAATCTCACCTCTCTAGCCTTGTTCCCAAACTGACGCACGTGCGCTGTCCCTCTAATATGCTCATTTCTAATTCTATCCAACCTCGTCACTCCTAGTGAAAAAAGCGACATTTTCAGTTCTGCTACATCCAGCTCTGCCTCCTGTCTTTTTGTCAGTGGTATTGTCTCCATTCCATAGAACATGGGTGGCCCCACTACAGTCCTAAGAACTTTCCGTTTCATTTCTGCAGAGACCCTTCTGTCACAGATCACTCTGTCACCTTTCTCCAGCCACTCCATCCAGCCTGCACTTTTTTTTTTTTTAACCTCTACCACACTCTCCGTCACTTTGTACAGTTGACCCCAAGTATCTGAAATCATTTACCTTTGCCATCTCTACACCTTGCAGCCTCACGGTTGCCCTGTCATCTCTCTCATTTACACACACGTACTCAGTCTTGCTTCTGCTTACTTTCATTCTCCTTCTCTCCAGTGCATATTTTCATCTCTCCAGCTCTGCCTCTGCTTCCTCCCGGCTCTCACTACGTATCACAATGTCGTCCGCAAACATCATTGTTCACGGAGACTCCTGTCTAATCTCATCTGTCAATCTGTCCATCACCATTGCAAACAAGAAAGGGCTCAAAGTCGATCCTTGATGCAATCTCACCTCCACCTTGAAACCCTCAGTCATTCCTACTGTACATCTCACTGCTGTTACACTACCACCGTACATGTCCTTCACCACCCTCATGTACTTCTCTGCCACTCCTGACTTTCTCACACAGTACCACAGCTCCTCTCTCGGTACCCTATCATAAGCCTTCTCCAAGTTCATAAACACAGTGCAACTCCTTCTGGCCTTCTGTATACTTCTCCATCACCATTCTCAAAGCAAAGATGGCATCTGTAGTACTTCTCCCTGACATAAAACCAAATTGTTCCTCACAGATCCTCACTTCTCTTCTCAGCCTAGCTTCCACCACTCTTTCCCATATCTTCATTGCATGGCTAATCAGCTTTATACCTCTATAGTTGCTGCAGCACTGCATCACCCTTGTTCTTGAAAATCGGAACTAGAACACTTCTTCTCCACTCCTCCGGCATCCTCTCACCCTCAAGGGTTTTGTTAAACAATCCGGTTATGGTATGAATTCAGCTAGGCCACCACACAGAACACTCCTTGTCACACTAGACATTAGCAAAGCTTTTGATTCCATCCCCCGCCACAACCTCACATACAAAATATTCAACACAAACATGGACAATAACACAAAAAGACTGCTGGCAAACTACTTGGCAGGCAGATGTGCACATGTAACAGTTGCTGGTCGGTCTTCGAACAAAAGAAACTTCACAAATGGTGTCCACCAAGGATCTGTTCTGTCCCCTACACTCTTTGACCTATTCATGCACGTTATACCCACACCTCAGACACCACAGATACACATAGCTTCCTATGCATATGACATAACACTTACATGTATACACCAAAACGCAAACACTGCCACACACATCCTCCAACCTTACCTCAACGCACTACACGAATGGTTCACCACAAACAGTCTCAAAATAGCCCCAGCCAAATCTACAGTGACCCTTCTCACAAACTGGACAGCAGAACATTCCACACCTCACCATAAACAACACTCCCCTACCACACACACACACACACACACACACTTAAAATCCTTGGAGTAACATACAATGCATCAATGTCATTTAAACACAAATTAACACCAAGACTCAATGCCTTGAGGTCACTTGCCCATACAACATTTGGACACAACAAAGAAACCACCACCACAGTACACAAAAAATATACGTTCAGTGATGAAATTTGCAAGCCCTGCTTGGGTTCTTAACCTCACTAAAAATACACTATAACACCCTTCAGACGATACAGAACAAGGCCCTAAAAATAATCACAGCTGTACAGCTACTACAGCTACAGACCACCTACATCAAAAAACCAAAGTCCCCCAAAGGTCAAGGATCATCTAGACGTGTGAGACACCCATATTCTCGCTGCAGCCTCCACAAATGCACAACATCCACTACACTACATGGCAGCACATCCACAAACACCAAGGAACATCAAAACAACACCCAGCACACGATATCATACACAAATAGTGTCATCTCTATCCCCCACCCCCCTGCCCACCTCAGGCCAGCTTCCAGAGGCATATCCATACTCAAATCACTCGCTGCTCCATTCAGTCACTTAAAGACAACACACAGCTGCATGCACGGCCTCCTGAGATCCATCCTTCTGAATCCTATCTCCCTCGTGAGGACTGAGTCCACCTGGCCAGGCTGACATGTAGGCATCATCCAGCCCTCTTAAGTTACCAGAAGAGGCTGGATGACTCCGTCGCTGACGCCTGTCCAGGCTGTAACACAACACCTTATACTATTAAGCACATCGTGGAAGACTGCATTGCACACAAACACCTACGCCAACAACACAACATACATTATTTGAGAGCTCTGTGGGAAAGCCCGGTCTCGGCCATGGCCTTCCTTAGGGACTCGGGGTTGTTCGGCCGGACTGCCTAGGGAACACCTACTACTACTACCACTTCACAGCCATCTCTCCTAAGCGCCTCCATGCTTCCACTGGTATACCATCTGGGCCCACTGCCTTACCATCCTTCACCCTCTTGATGGCATTCTTCACTTCCTCTCTGCTGATCTCTTGCACTTCCTGATTCACTACCTCCAACTCTTCCAACCTTCTCTCTCTCACATTTTCTATATTCATCAGTTCTTTGAAATACTCCTTCCACCTTCTTAGTACACTCTCCTGACTTGTCAGTACATTGCCATCTGCATCCTTGATCATTCTAACATACTGCACATCCCGCCCAGCTCTGTCTCTCTCTCTGCCCTGGTACAGTAGTAATACTATTATTATGCTTGCCACAGTCTCGCAACGATTCCAGGAGAACCGGAAACTGCGCAAGGAATCTAAAAGGGCCCAGGTTATGTGTCCTGGCATGGGTCAGTGTTGATAGGAAAACATCCAAATCTCCCCAGTAAGGGTCAAGGTCATTGTAAGAAACATTAGCAAGTGACTAGTGACTGTCCGGAAGGCAGTAGACGAAACTTGGCGAACCGATTCCTAAGAGTTTATTTCGTATTATTATTAGTCTCCACCCTGCTTCGGTACGGATAGGTCGGTCCTGCAGTGGACCTCAACGGCTGATGGCGACGACGACAATGAAGACCTACTACATACTGTAGGTGGAGACTTGTTTTCGCTGGTATTATTAGTCTCCACCTACTACACAGGTGGAGACTATTGTTTTCGTTGGTATTTGTTATGCTACGTATTTGTGAGCCGGTTTCTAGTGTCTCAAATACGATAACGCAGGCTACAGCGGATCCCTATTCTCTACCGGGTCGGCACTTTTAAGGAAAGGACTGGACACAAACACAAGGCAGTAACTGTTACACACATGTATTACAAATATCTTTCCAGAAACAATGGTACACAAATTAACATACATTAGATGCTGGGTTGGCCGGGGATGGGTTAACACAAGATTTTACTTGACTGGAAGTCTGTCTCTTTACCGACTTAGGGAAATTATGGTAGTATTCACCCAGCACTTACTGCACTTAGATTACACTTACAAATCAAGACAAAGGAAAGCACTTGCTACAATTTCCCTTGTGAGTATAGCACTGGACAGCACTGATACACTGGTACAGTTTACGTTCACCTGGTGTCGATAGACACTCACCTGGGCGACCGCCTACCTCGACTGGAGTCTACCGCGCTACAATATACCGTGAGGGAAGACTGAGGTATTTGTTCACTTGCGCGCCTCTACACTGGGGGGGGGAGAGAGAGAAGTTATACGAACAAGGGAATGGCACGATTAATATGATATTGTTGTTCTGTTGGTCACTGTGGTGTTTCTAGTGTGCTGGTAGACTGGGGAGGGGTAAATTATAATGGACCAAGGGAATGGCACAATCTATATGATATTATTGTTTTGTGGGCCACTGGAGTATATCATTCACTGAGGGGTTTTCACGGTACTCCACTCGAGGTATATGCAAAGCCAGGAGGACAAATGTGCTCATCAAATCTTACACTCGGGGTTCCTGGTCGATTTATCACTATGACACAGTACAGTATAAGTAATCACAAACGTACACATACATCCTGGGTTTAAAACAGCACACACTATGTAGGTCCTCTTGATACACTTTCACTGAGGGGTCATTGGTAGTTCCTCTATCTGGAGGAATGACAGAATAGCACGCCCTGGTTGAGGCCCCACATGTAGACAGGGGGGCTAGGGGCTCGGCCCGAAGAGAGCCAGGAGACGGGTCTGATGTCAAGTCCGGGAGGGATTCGGAGTGGTCTCACCAGCAGGTAAGTCGAGGCTGATGTTTGGGGCAACTCCCGGGGTGTCTGGGGACCCAAGGCACAGGAACCCGGGGTGGCTGGACTGCGGCAACAGCTGCAGGGCGGCGTTGCCGTCAGGATCGCCACGTGGGAACCTCAGGCTGGTGGAGTGGTGGACCGGTCTGGTCGTTTGGCTGCCATGTCTGCTTGGACTCTGCCTCTGCTGCTGCTTACACGGTTGGAGTCGCAGGGAACCAAGACCTCGGGTGAGGCCTTGCCACGGCTCGGGGGACTGGTCCTCTCTGGCTACAGGATCTCCTGTGGAAGAGAAGCAGATGATGGCCGGCTCAAACTCTGGCCTGACGTGACTAGTGGCCAACGCCGTAGTGGCACAGGAGACTGCAGCTTTGTGGCGGCTAATGGCCTGCTCTGCCTCTGGCTGGATGTGACTAGTGGCCAACGTCGTGGTGGCACAGGGGGTTGTAGCTCTGGTGCGGCTAGAGGCATGTACCGTGGAGTGAAGAGGACTAGCAGCAGAGGGACGGACAACGGCTAATCCTGCCTCAAACCCAGTACGGCTTGTAGCTGATAATGCGGCACTGCTCTGGGGGGCACAACTACAGGAAGAGGACGGCTGTTGGCCTGTCCTTCCCGACCGACACTACTTACGGCCTGTGTCGCGGCCCTGTAGCGGGGATGCAACTAGGGAATGGACTGAGGCCGGTTCTACCCTGTACCCGATATGACAATGGCCAATACTGCGGTGTTGCGTGGAGTTGTAAATGGGCACCAGGGAAAGGTACAGGTGTGCCGTTCCTGTTTAGAGCCACTCGGTGTTAGCGGCGGGCCCTCGGTAGTACCTGAGGGGTTGGGGGTGCTGGCTCCGGCCGTCGCGTCGTCTGTGGCTCCTGTCTGTATTTCAGTATTATTATTATTATTCTGGCCTCAAAGTCTCACAACGATTCCAGGAGAACCAGAGACTGTGCAAGAACTCAAGTGCCTAGGTTATTTGTCTTGGCATTGCAGATAGAAAAGAAAATTCCAAATCTCCCCAGTGGGATCAAGGTCACTAAGAAACAGTACGTGGAGACTTGTGACTGTCCGTAGGACAGTTCATTTTAATTCATCTTGCAAATCGCTCCTTCTCTCTTGTTCAAAGTAGGCTAATTCTTGTACACAAAAGCTCTGGATCGACTTTTCTATGTGTTGGAAATACCAGACACGATAATAATTGAAATTCTATCTGAGACTATGTACTATCCTCTCAGTATTTACGTTTCTATCATGGCAGCGGGGTTTAGAGCTTTGGCCCCCGTTTCCTGCAATCGTTCGATAGAAAGCAACGGTCCTGCTTACATTACTAAATATTTATTTTACTCCTTAACTCCACTCTAATCCAGGAAATAGTACTTCACAGAATCTATGTTTACTGTCAACTCTTTCCTGACTTGTCTCTAAAGTTTTCTTCTGCAGTGATAATGATGTTTGTTACTCCCTCTTGATGGTGGAAGGAAAGTCCTGGAGTAGCTATTTACGGCCTTTAATTGTGGAGCACGGGGACAGTAGTTGTCCGTCTCAGAGTTAGCCCTCAACTGCCTGTATATTTGTTTCGAGTTGGCTGGTCAGGCCTGGTAACGCCTGATGACCTCTGCAGTTCTAGGATACAATGGGGGCACACAGTGGGGGGGGGGGGAAAAATTTATAAATATAAAAAAAGGGGATAATACATACATATAACGAGAATGGTACAATACTCCTCCGGGTGGTTGAGATGGTGTCTCCTGACACTAGAGAGGAGGTATATGGGGTGGTTCAGATGACTAAGGGAGGTGGAGGTATGTACAAGTGGGGAATATGATACAGGGGAAGGAGGGAGGGATTATGATACAGGAGATGGTAGGGAGTAAATATGATACAGGGGTCAGAGGGAGGACATGGCCATGTCAAGGGGATGTAAACTAGGGATATACATTTTTACAAGGGAACATATATTGATATAAGATACACTAGGAGGCATGTTGGTATATGATGTAAGGAGTAATTAGAGTATGCATTCACACATGTTCTTATAACTATATAAGTACTGTAGATAACTCTTGTGAAATAGGGTACACATGTCTTTCCATTTTTTTTTTCTATGTTAGTTTCTATCTCACACATGACTGTATCAGAGATATGCCAACATTTGCTGGTGGTACTTTTTCTGTTCACAGTTTATGCAACTTATCAGATGGCATTGGTAGTCACTGAATGCGAGGGCACTAAGGACGGATAGTTTCAATGTCTTGGGTAGGGCGTATTATGCCAGAAGCGATTCTGATTTCCTGTAGTCTGTGTTCCATTTTCCGGACACAACAGTGCACTGCACAGAGGACGAGGAGAAAACCTATGGAAGAGATGACCACAGGGAGAAGCACAACGGTTGGATGAACCCATGAACGGGTGAAGGCCAAAGAAAATTGATCCATAATGAAGTCACTGTCGTTGAGGAATGTTAGCATACGCATGTTGGGGGAGATAACGGTAATGTTAATAGATGGCAGGTTGGAAGGCATGTCAATTGGTTGGAAAATGTCATAGGAGTGTTTACGGACTGATTGGTGATAGCGAGTGGCGTAAGTGATGACTGACTCTGATTTGATGGTACAATAGTCCGGTGCTTTGTAGAGACCACTAGCAGGTACGGAGCGGACCGAAGTACCAGGACACATGATGGTGACAGAGATGGGAACAGTAAAGAAGTAGTACTGGACGTGGTTGAGGTGAGCATGGTGGACTGGGATTACAGGAGCTGGAACAAAGGAACAGGCCGAGTATATGGAATGGTTACGAACTAAAGGAGACTCACAGGGTGTAGCACTGCTAGGGAAGATAGCGAAAAGGTGGGCAGCACAGAGACTAGAGGTAGGGATGAGGGAGGAACATTGCTGGAGGTCTGTGGTAGAAAGGAAGGCAACAGAAAGATGGTCATGTGAGAGGAGGAAATATTCTGAAGGAACGAGACTTGCAATAAGTTGTTGTATCGGAAAGGGAAGGGAATGATGTGGAAAAGGTTGACGGTGATGTCAGAACGTAGAGGGATATGGACGACGACGTATTCGGTGAGAAGAGTGGCCTCGAGAACTGGATAGTAATATCCGAGAGAGGAGTAGGGGAGGACTGGGGATAAACCGAAAGTAGAGTGAGCCCATTCTAATACAGAGCGGAGAGCTGAGATAGGTACTAAGTCTGCAGTGACACGTCCATTAATAGTATCGACTAGGATACGAACCAAGGTAGTGACCTGAGAGAACAGAGAGTCAATGGCTAGTTGGAGATTATCCATGTTGAGTTTGAGGTAAAAGAACTGAGAAATGACATTGAGATTTGAGAGGTGTTGTTTAAAGATGTCGATGAAGTTGTTCAGAGTGTAAGTTACTTCATTTAGGTGGGCTGTAATCTTCTGTAACATAGTGTGTTGGACCTTGATGACTCGGCGTTGAGATTCTAGGGCTGAAGCTAAATGAGCTTGGTCAGATTTGAAGCCGGAAAGGTCACGGGCTGTAGCGACGGCCAAACAAGCTGCTTAGAATCTCACCTCCGAGGTCAAAGAGACCTCGTTTCACACGAGAACGACCTATGGGTGTCTGAATGGAGAATGTGTCATTGAGCTCAGTGAATTTACCAGAAATGTATTGCAACTGCCAGGAGAGTGGGAGGAAAAGATTATATAAACACTGATTTGGGTTGTTTCCCCATGAGGGCTGTGAGGTGGGTCTTGATTTTGTGGAGCTGGTGCACGTAGGCAGGCAGGGCGATGGCTACGTCGGCCAGGGGCGCAAGATCGTAGCGCAGGGAGACTACATCTTCGATGAGCATTACCTCGCCTCCCGAGCCGACCAAGGCCCAGGGACGTACTCCACCATCGTCCTCACCGGACCTGGACCCTAGGAGGGTCAGCACTACCAGCAGGTAGACCGCTAACATCATACCTAGAAGATTAGGTTAAAATTACTGGGAGAGTTCCTGGAGAGACTGATGGGCGGAACACAGTTTGGATCGATACTGATTGGCTGATGAATGAGTAGATGTAGGTGGAGATGAAGGAGACTGATGGATAGGTGGAGATGGGGTAGATTGAGGGATTTGTGGAGTAGGAGGGAGAGCAGTAGGTTGTGCAAGTGATTCTTCCAACACTTGGCCCAGTGGAGAATGTTTTAGATCGTCAGCATGGACCCACTTAGTGTCTGTAGTGGAGAGGTCTTGGATGTGGAACTTGTTGGCTTGTTGATTCAATACGCGATGGGGGCCGGTAAATTTGTCATCCAATTTAGAGGTGCGAGTATGGGAATGAGCAAAGACTATCACATTGATAGTGATAGGACAGGCAGATTTATGTTGGCGTTGTATTATGTCCTCCTCAGATGAAGCGAGATTGGATGTTACATACTGATGGATTGTTTGGAAGTTGGCCAATTTTACTTTGACATAATCATCCATGTTATAGATGGGGTCTGGCTTTGAGGATAACAGGGTGTATGGTAGGTGTTTGTCAAAACCAAAGAGGACAAAGAAGGGAGATTCGCCAATGGAAGCGTTGATGGAGCTATTGATTGAGGATGCCACTTGGGGAATCCAGTTATTCCATGGCAAACTATGGGAGCCTAGGTGTCTGAGGCATTCTAAGATTTTCCTATTGTGGCGCTCTACAAGGCCATTGGAAGCTGGATGGTTAGGCACGACATTGCATTTATTAATTTCAAAGAGGCGACAGATCTCCTTCAGGAGACTATTGTTGAACTCAGTACCGTTGTCAGTGAGGATGGTATGTGGTGTACTGAACGGGCAAATTACGTGATCTACGAAGGCACGTGCAACACTCTTCGCGGTCTTATCTGAGAGGGGTACGAGGACACAGTAGTGTGAGAAGTGGTCGACTGCTACAAACAAATATTCTGCGCCTGATTCTGTAAGAGGGAGTTTTAGAAGATCGATGGACACTGTTTCCCATGATCATGACGGGATTGGATATTGTAAGAGTGGTGCAGGTAAGCCGGTGGAACCTTTGTGGCAGTGGCACGAGATGCAAGAGTCACAGTGTGCATTGATATTGCGACGCATGGTTGGCCAATAGTATTCGAGACGTGCTTGGCGCAAGCATCGGTCTTTACCTGGATGGGATGCGTGTGGTGTATCATGAACGATGTGAAGGACCACAGATATCAGGTCAGTAGGGACAATGAGTTGGTGTACTTCTCTGTTGGGCAAATCCTTCCCTGTAAGGAATGTTTTTCTGTACAAGAGACCATCTTTTAGTATGAACTCATCTAGTGGTACTGGTAGAGCAGGTAAGGTTCTCCTGATTCAAGGAAATAAACTATTTGGGACCACAAGGAATCTTTGCACTGAGAGTTTTGAACATCCTATGATGTTAAGGTTGTGCTGTCAGTGGCCTTGGGCTGCAGGGGATGTGACAGGTGCGGCTACATGACGTGAGAGGGCGTCTGCGACTACATTCGATTTTCCTGGGACATACTGAAAAGTGGGATTGAAGTCCTGGATGGTGATGGACCATCTAGCTAACCTACCGGTGAGGTTGCATCCATTAAACAAATCACATAGAGGAAGGTGGTCTGTCTGGATATGCACTGGATAACCATATACTATGTCTCTGAAAAGTTTCAAGGACCAGACTACTGCCAAGGCTTCTAAATCGGTGACACTGTAATTACGTTCAGCGGTCGTAAGTGCGCGACTAGCATACGCTATTACACGCTTCCTGGATGCTTGATCTAGTTGCATTAAAGCTGCACCAAGTCCTGCGCCTGAGGCGTCTGTGCATAGAAGAAAGGGTTTGGTATAATCAGGGAATGCTAATATTGGGGCATTGACAAGAGCTGTCTTTAGCACGTGGAAAGCCTGGGACTAATCATTAGTCCATACAAAGGATACATTCTTCCTTAGTAAGTGGGTTAGAGGAGCGGTGATCTTTGCATAGTCTTTAATGAATCTGCGATAGTAACCACTTTGGCTTAGAAAACTTCTGATGATGCAGCATCGGTAGTGATAGGTTCTGGGAAATTGATGATCGCCTTAGTTTTGTCGTCATTAGTATGAATGCCTTGTGCGTCAACGACATGCCCCAGAAAGTTGATTTTCTTTCTCAGGAAGTCACATTTACTGAGGTTGATTTTCAGGTCTGCTAGCTGTAGGCGTTCCAATACTTGCTTGTAGTTTGGCAAAATGGTCAGGGACTGATTGACTTACAACAGTGATGTCATCTAGGTAAGCAAAAAGAGAGCGTCCCATCATGCCACTAAAGACCGAATGGATAAGTCGCATGAATACTGAAGGAGCATTTCTCAAACCAAAAGGAAGTCTCTTAAACTGAAAATGTCCGGAAAGGGTGCTGAAGGCTGTAATTGGGCGAGAGGATTCTTCCATTTCGACCTGCCAGTAACCATTGAGGAGGTCTAGAGATGAAAAGACTACGTTATTTTTACCAAGTGATTCTAGCAAATCTGTGAGGACAGGTAACGGGAAACGGTCTGGAACGGTCACGGAGTTCCACTACTGGTCTAAAGTTGCCGTCCTTCTTGGGGACTAAGAAAAGTGGACTATTCCATGGACTGACAGAGGGTTCGATAATGTCCTGAACTAA
>JAGKTI010002021.1:0-28888 GCA_018397915.1 Birgus latro
ACGCAACAGCCACCTTTGGCTTTGAAACGAGAATAGAGAAAGTAGGAGGATACAGAAAAGGGTTTGCTGTCAGTTGCCTCAGACAGCTGAGTCTCAGTGAGAAAGAGAAGGTGAGGTTTAGAGGAGAAGAGGTGGTGCTCAACAGCGTGAAAGTTAGAGGAAAGGCCGCGAATGTTACAGAAATGAAGAAGGAGTGAGTCAGACAGTGGTTCCAGGCAGCTCCTTGAGTCGTCACCGGGAGAGGGGCGGATGGTGGGGGCATTTATGGTCCCCCCCCCTGGGGACTCCGAGGCATGATTTTTATGTGCCATTTTGAAAATTTTGAAAAGGAAGTGTAGTGTGTAGCGTGTATGTAGTTTGGTGATACGCTTTTCTTTTACCCCTAAAATAATTACACATTTTTTCTTATCTGCTACATCCCTGACTAGAGCTTCTCTACTTTTCAATACCCTAACCACTTCCTTCTCCACCTTTTCCTTGCTTTGTTGTTCAATAATCTCTTTCAAATTTACATTCCCTTCCTCCTGAATTTTCTTCCACCCCTTTTGTTGCTCCTTGATTTCCTTAATATGTTCATCTTGCATCCTTGATTTTGAATCATACTCCTCTAATTTACTTTTCATTCTGTCTCTTTCTTCTTCCAACCTCCTGTTTTCCCTCTTGAGGTGTTCTATTTCATTTGTGGCAGATTCGTTGCTCGTTTTTAATTCCGTGACTTCTCTTTCCTGTTCTGCACTGCGTGTGTAAACTTTTTCCAGCTCGTTCTGTAAACCTTTGATCTTTCTCTCCTGTTGTAAGGTCCTCTCCTGCAGCTCCCTAATTACTACCCATACCTTCTTCAATTCCTGGACATTCTTCTCCGCCATTTTTTCTACTCCTGCTACTCTTGTTTGATACAATTTTGAACTTCCATTTCTCGCACCTTCGTCAGAGAAACCCACAAATTCACTTTCGCCAGACGTAAACAAACCGCCGTCGCTTTCCGCCATGATGCAACCATATGGAAACTTTTCTACACTGTATCTTGCTCTCTTTATCCCAGAGCCCGCTTTTTTTTTTAACTAATGTCCGACGGAACCACCACTCACGCACTCATTTCTATAATCACAATAGGCTGGTTTCCTTTCGCCGCTGATTCCACGATTATTTCCCTGCAGTCCAGGAGGACGTCTGTCCACGTCGGCGACCTGTGTGTGTGTGTGTGTAGGGGAGTGTTGTTTATGGTTAGGTGTGGAATGTGACTGTGTTCTGCTGTCCAGTTTGTGGGAAGGATCACCGTAGATCTGACTGGGGCTATTTTAAGCCTGTTTGTGGTGAACCATTCGTGTAGTGTGTTGAGGTAAGGTTGGAGGATGTGTACGGCTGTGTTTGCATTTTGGTGTGTACATGTAAGTGTTATGTCATCTGCATAGGAAGCTATGTGTATCTGTGGTGTACTATGTTAAACCACTTCTTTATCCTTATTTCTGTTTCTTTGTGCTGGGGGATATAATTTTGGACTCCTGTTTCATATAATTAACAGAATTTTCTATATATAACATTTATATCATGTCCTCTGAGCTCCTTATCCCAACCATTTTTATGAAGTAGTTCTTCAGGTCATGGTAGCTGCCCTTTTTGTAGTTTGGGATCTTTTTGTAACTTTCATTACTGCTAATTACAGCATATGCAATCCTGAAGTTGAAGTTTAATACTACATGGTTGCTTTTGTTGACTGGAGGCGGATGCATTATGTGGTCATCATTATCTTGCCTGGTAATAATAAGATCTAGTAATGATCGATCATCAAGTTCCCTTTTTCTGGTGTTTTCCTTTACTGTCTACCTCTATCTATTGCCTGATGCCTTAATCCCATAAGGGGTGGCCACAGACTAATTGCCACCATGTCGCCCTGTCCACCATCATTTCACTGCCCTGCTCCCAGCTCACACCCCCCTCCCTCATACATCTCTCCACTCCATCCCTCCATCTCATCCTTGGCTTCCCTCTCCCTCTCCCTCCCCCCTCCACCTCACTCACATACACTCTCTTTGTCAGTCTCTTGCTCTCCATCCTCTCTACATGGCCAAACCTCAATACATTTCTCCTAATGCTACCTATTACATCCACATCCACACCACAATGCTCCTTCACTTCCTCATTTGTCAGTCTGTCTCTCCATGTGACTCCACATGCTCCTCTCAAATAATTCATTTCCACTGCTCTCACTTTTGACTTCTGTCCCTCCAACAAGGTCCAAGCCTCATTTTCATACATTAGAGTTGGTATGACAATACTGTCATGCAGTAACTTTTTCACTTCCATGCTCACTTCCCTGTTTGTTATCACTACATTCAAAGAACCTGTAACTTTTCTTCCTTGTTGTACCCTTTCAAGCACTTCACCCTCTAACCTTCCATCCTTACTCATCACACTACCCAAGTAATTAAGCAAACTCACATTTTCCACTTCCTCCTCATCCAACCTCACTGTACATTCACTGACTTCATTTCTCTCGAAGACTATAACTTTACTCTTTCCTACATTCACCTTTAGATTCCATTTCTTACAAACTCTCCCAAACTCACTCATCAAGCCTGGCAGCTCCCCTTCATCTTCATTTAACAACACAGAATCATTTGCAAACAACAGTACAGGGACTTTCCACACACTGCCCTCTCTCATTAGGGCTGCTCCAACATCCACTGCCCTACCTTGTATCTCTTTTATAACCCCATCCATATACAGAATGAGCATGCTGTAAGTATGTGGTAGGTGGGGGCACCCACCACCCACTCACTCGATGTGGTGCTGTGTTGGGTGTCTGCCCTTTCCTCTCTTCCTTCCTTCCTCTTCTGTATTTCTTGTCTTCATTCTTTCCTCTTCCTTCTGCCTATGGGTGACTTTACACTCCCTCTTCTGTCTTTCTTGCCTTCATTCTTCCCTCTTCCTTCTGCCTGTGGGTGACTACACTGAGTGACAAGCCAAATGGTTTGTTGTACACCAGGATACCATTTACAACCCTGGGTGGTAACCATATAACCAAATTGTGGCACCTGGTGGTTTTGTGGGTAACTATGGCATTCCAATCAGACTGGACCTGTGTAGGTTTATGTCAAGGGGTGGTTGGGGTTTATTGCTCACATAATGCCACTCAGGGATGAGTGAAACTGGTCACTCTCATCTTAAATGTCAGGACCAACTTGCTTAGCCCCTGGGCTCCCATGCTCCCTATGGGGAAACATACGATTGGATGATGGATGAATGGTTAGTTAGTTAAGAAACACTTCTGTACAAAATCTAGGAGCCTTTGATCCCATCAGCTTTGAAAGCTTCTTACATCTGAGGCATCGCATGGAGTAGTCAGTCAAGCGACAGAGTTGCCAGTTTGGAGTTAGGTGCATGTACCACTATTTTGACCTTTCCCCCTTCATCTGAGCAAGTCACTTGTCTGGAAACGCAACTGTAAATTTGGTCGAAAGTCCTCCGAAATGTAGGGGGCTTTGACGCTGGGTGAGAGCTGTCAGTGAGACGAGGAGTCAGACCTCTACCACTCCCTGAGCCGAGATGCCACAGTTGCCAGATCCTATGCTTCGAGCTCAATTTTTCTAACAACAAACAACTGATAGATTATTTTTTTTTCTAACAAACAAAAAATTAAATGCATTTGTATTTGTATTCTCATTTTCATTTCATTTTTATTTTATTTTATATTATTTTATTTTATTTTTCTTGTGTTTGTTACACACAGCAGCTGGCTAGCGTAACATGCAGTGGTGCTGGGCATAATGCTGCCGTCCCTCGTAGTTCTCCACGTGTCACGCATTTTTGTGGTCGCATGACTCATTCATTCCTACATTTTTACATCTTTTGGGTGTAGAATGTTGTCTGACAGTGAGCATCTGGATGACTCAATGCCTGGGCCATCTGGTTTACAAGTCCACGTACCTTACTAATACTACTACTAATGCCAATTTTCATCCCATTATTTAAAATGCATCATATGGGTCATTTTTGCCTTGAGATAAGCTTTTAATTAAAAAAAATGAAGTTGATACCTTGATTACTAACAAAGTTACTGATGTTTCAAGATTGGAAACCTTCGAACTAAATTTCTGCAGTTTTTAAAAACTGTTACTTGTCTGACTACTCCATGCAATGCCTCATCTAGAGTATTCCAATTAATATTTGTAATGAAATCTCCAGTTAATATAATCCTTTCAGATTTCTCTTCCATTCTGTGTAGTAGACCTTTTAAACTCTGAATTGTACTTTCTGCCAGGTCTTCATATTTGCCTCTTACCCAAGTGTTTGTTTTGGGTGGCATGTATAATCTTGCCACAACTATTTTCCCTTCAGATGTGTCAATCTCTAATGCAATCAGTTCTACATGTGATGGTATATCTAGTTGTATCTCTTTCACTTGCAGATTTTTCTTTGTTAATACCAAAACTCCTTGTTTATTTCAAATTTCTATCCCTTCTTCATATATTATAATCATCAGAGCGTAGGGTGTCACTTGATATCCTTGGGATTAATTTTGTTTCAGTTGGGCAAATAATATGAAGTTCAATTTCTTTAGTATAGTCTTCTATCTCTAATAATTTGGATACAATTTCATCTACATCTGAGTTCATCAGCTTAATCATGTTGTTTACATATCTGACATCTAAGTCTACTACCTTCCTTTCTCTTAGTCTCTGTTGTTTATGCACCATTTTCTTACTTGTAATCCCACTACAGTAGAACCTCAATTATCCGGGAGCCACGGGGGAATTCAAAATGCCGGAAAATTGATTTTTCTGGATGAATGAATAACCCATTTCCTGTTGTCTTACACCAGTGATTCTCAAACTATGAGTCGCGAGAGGAATTTTGATGGGTCGCAAGGACATAAAACAGATCTAATGCTTTCAGTGTACAGTAATTTATTTAACTGAAATTATAATTATCTTTACTACACTATTAGCTAAAACGTGACATATATTTACATGTAAAAGAGGGTGTTAGGTTCGAGGAGCCTCATATTTTTCATTAAAAATATATTTAAGGAAGGGCATCCGGTCAAAATGCTACATGCTCCAATTCCAAAAAGGCCGACACATGCAAGCATGTTGCAGCCTTCAAAAAACGAAACGACGAACGATAATTATAAATGTCTGTCTTACGACACTCAAGACGTGTGTTTACATATGATCTTACTGACTGGACACATCACTGCATACTGCATTCTAACCTAACCTAATCGATTAGTTCTGCCCCGTAATACTCCCCATAAATATTTTAATCACCAAGGATTGCCACTAAGCCTCTTGAAAGTCCTCAGTACCAATCAAGCTTCTGACCTAAACATCACGTGAATGACGGCCGTCTAGCATCACGCATATTCAGCCAAGAATAAGTTTTGGCCCATAAAAAAAAAAAAAAACTGCAGTGTGAAACTATTTTTGAAAGCCATTAGTCATCAACAATAATAAAAAAAAATAAAAAAAACAATAAAGAAGTCATCAGCAAGGACTGATGGTTTCAGGACAATTCGCCATCACAACAATAACAAGACAATTCACCGTCATTAATGAAGACAGCTATGGGTGACGCTAGAATATAATTCAAAGGCGACTACAGTGAGGAAGAAACAAGTTAATTATTGACTAAAGGTGCAACTAATAAATATCCAAAGCCTACACTACTGAACATAGACTTTGATGGATCCCCCTAAAATATAGTTATCAAAGTACAGTAATCTCTCTACTTTCCGGACGACCACTATCCAGTTATGCCACTGTTCGGACATTGTAGGCTGATGTTCAAAACCCAAAAATGCCAAAAAATTGCAAAAAACATTGAAAACAATCAGATTTTTTTTGACCCGTAAGTTTGAATTTGATGCGCGGCACCGAACAGCCTTGTTTACATTCACATCCCCACTGTCTCCCCTTCCCGCCACTCCGACAGTTGTCTCTGAACTGCCGTGAGTTTTTGTTTACATAATCATAATTCACAGTGCTAAAGATTAACTGCAGTTCAACACTGGTTTACTGTACATGCTTCAAGAGCATTTTCACCACTGTCGGAGCTTTAGAGGTGGGGTAAACAGCCACCACGAACATATAAGTACACTGTTTCCATAATCACTTCTAAATCCTCATTCTAACTTCATGCTTTGTGTCCCATATTTGAGTGCACAGGCTGTGAAAGAGGTGATTATCTCAGTGATTACCATGTCTCTTACATACGTTCACTATCTAGTCAACCGGTGAACATTTTTGCCCTAGTCACCTCTAAATCATAATTTTTCTGGTTACATTTTATTTACTTCATGCTTTGTGTCCCATATTTGAGTGCACAGGCTGTGAAAGAGGTGATTTTCTCAGTGATTACCATGTCTCTTACATACGTTCACTATCTAGTCAATTGGTAAACATTTTTACCCTACTCACCTCTAAATCATAGTTTTCTGTTAACAATTTATTTATTTCATGCTTTGCATCCCATATTACAGTACACAGACTGTGAAAGAGGTGATTTTCTTAGTGACTGCCATGTCCAATACTTACTTACACTATGCTGTCAACTTATGAACACCTTTGCCTTACTCTCAAAATCATAATTTTTTGGTTAAAATTCAATTAATTCATGCTTTGTGTCCATTATTTATGTGAATGGGGTCTTAAATAAGTGCTATGCATGTCCAGTAGGGAGGTAGGTAGGTGGTTTTCTAATTTAGGTTAGGTTAGGTTAGGGTCAGGAATGACCGGTGCTGGAGCTTCAGGCCCACTATCCGGACAAGACCACTTTCAAGTCATGCCTTTGGCTCTATTACATCGGATAGTGGGAAGATTACTGTGTTGATTAATTAATAAGTATTCATAGAATGACGGGTAATTGTCCAGGGTGCGAAGTGTTCTGATGGGGAATTGTCTGATGGCGAATTGACATGACGGTGAATTGTCTCGGAACCGCAAAGCTGTGGGCGATGCAGGCTTATCAACATGAGTGGACAGGTTGGCTGGGGGTCGAACAGGCCTGAAGGGGGAGACTGGTGGAGCAGCTGTTTTTGCTGGAGTACTTGCTGGTGTGGACATTGATGCATCACTATCTGGGAACCCCACAAATGAATAGGAGGATACGAGTGAAATGTTTGCTGTTTTGCATGTTTACCCCTCGTGAAAAAGTCCCTGATGTCTGTCTGATTGCTACACGACAGCAATTTTGGAAGTCATCATAATGGCTCCAAAAATGAAGCAGTTCATTAGCTGTGTAGGCTGAATTTCTCTCCATGAATCGGATGATCTTTCAAAATGATTCATCAACATCTTTCCACAAATAGCCAGGAGTCATGGCTGATATTCCACCAAATATTACGGAAAACTGGGATAAAACAGTGGTGTGTTGTGGTGTTTACACAGTTAACCCTCAAACAATGGCAGGAACTGTGGCGATGCACTGGTGGCAAAGGAATGAAAACATTCAGGCAGGATGGTTGCACAGTGAATTTGAAATGCCGGTTAGGTCCTGGATTTTCCTCAGTTGATCAATTTTGGAATTTTTCTTTAAATTGTCCAGTTTAGCGCCAATTCTGGTTTATTGGCTTGCGGATAATTGAGGTTCTACTGTACTTTGTAAAAAAAAAAAATTGGTTCTCTCTTCCTCTGATCTTTCCTCATTTTTTGTTTTTGCTTCTTCCCTCTTTCCATGATCCCCATTCCTCATGAGTTAGGCATCTTTTTATCCAAACTTTTTAAAATTCCTTTTTTGCTATGAGTTTACTAATATTTTTTAATATTTCCTCTACAGCGTTCACACTCTGGAAGATTACTTTCAGGGGCCTTGACTTACTTCTCTCATACTTCCCTAGCCTTTTGTGCTCCTCTCCATCTTAATCACAGATATCCTCTGATATTTCCTTCAATATGTTCATCATATTTACCATCTCCTTTTTGTCTCTTGAGATTCTGTTTTTTATTTCTTCATTTATACCAATGAGTACTAGAGATCTGTTGATATCTACTGATTCTTTGACCAGTTTTGGGTTGATTTCTTTCACTTCCTTTCTAATGCTCTTTTCTTCAACTTTTGTTTCTAAGTCTTTCCTTACTTTCTTCATTTCAACATACATAGTTTGTACTTCATCTTTGCCATTTCTCATCATTTTGTTCACCTGGGTTATCTTCTCTTCAGTATCACTGCTTTGGTCTATCACATTGTGTGTGTGTGTGTGTGTGTGTGTGTGTGTGTGTGGGTGTGTGTGTGGTGCAACCATGCATGTGCATGTGTGCATGTAATTTATGTATTTCCATATCAGTGGCTACTAATGAGCCCCACTTGGGTTCACATAATTTGCTATTGTACAAATGAATATTGTGGAGACTAATGCAACAAATACAGGTACATTTTTATGGCATCCTGTATTAAAACTTACTTAGGGAGCTCTACATACATAACCTAAAACTTTAAGTTACTAATTACCTTGAGAAAAAAGTATGGGTTCGAAGCCAAGTGCCTGCCTGGTTATGTTGCCATGTGTAGGAGCCTCTAGCAGGATGTAGTGAACTCCTGCCCCACCATTGCTCACATCAAACACATCATTTTTAATGGCCACAGTTCCTCCCTTAAAGAGATAAAATGTCTGAGTATTTTTAATAATGAAAAATCATATATTAATACTGTACACCAAAGTATTAAATGATAGTACTGTATATGTATAAGGTACCTTGACACAGTACAGTGATCCCTCATTTAGCATGCTTTCACTTAACATGTTTTTCATTATGAAGCTGTTTCTCAACAAACACCTTTCACTTTACATGCTATCATTCACAACTCAGTTGTAAGGAAGTGTAATAAAGGGCCATCATTGACGTAATTTACAGATCTCAATACATCACAATTTCTTTGACATACTTTACTTGGACTTAAACACTTTAAATATTTAATATGCCTTCAGATACCCAGTCACAACATACAATCCACTTTCATAATTAACTGCAGCCCTGAATATAACTTTTTTAATACCTGAAAATATAATCTTTCTTACTGGAAGACAACCCTTTCTTAACATGATTTTCAATTAACAAAGTAATTTTAAGGAACCATCTATCATGTTATATTAAGAATTATTGTTGTGTATATCCACTCAACTTTAATCTCCTCTTGTCTAATACAGTGCAGCCAAATTAGTTGGAATACACTATGTTTCAGGAGGGGATAATAAGACACTGACCTTGGTGACAGTGAGGCGAGGGTCTGCATGTTTGAAAGTAAGGTGGGTGCCTGGAACTGGAGTAACATGAATGGTGAACTTCTGCTCTGGAAGTGTGCTGCCCTGTCCTGATGTTTGGTCCCAAACTGTTCATTAAATATGAAGGGGGGGGGAAAACATATTTGTTATGGTTAGGGTTTAAATGTACTTAACCCTTTCACTAGGCATCTCCCATTAATTACAAAAATTATCTGGTGACAGAATGAGTAAAATATATCACAATATCATAATGAAAGGGTTAATGGATAATGTTTCTAGTATTTTCATAATTAGAGACTTCATATTAATTAAATATAGGCACCTGGAAATAGCAAGTTCATATATAAACGATGGTGTCCTAATGAGAGGATTAATCAAGTAATCCAATGAATTTCTGAAAAATTTCATGACTACTGGTATTGAAGCGTAAGAGACCAACAACATTCTTCAGTGCAATACTCCACCATAAACTGGTAGTCAATTTAATACAAGATAGGTACAATCAATACTGTATCTTCAATGTCATTCACGTACCGGTAAATTTAAAGCTGAAGTATTGGTCTTCTTGGCCAAGGTCTCCAAAGGGTGGCATATAAACAATTTTCATATCATTAATGTCTGATTGCGTGAACTGATGTAGTTCCAAGCCAGGTGAGTCAATATGGAAGAGAGAACCATGGTGGGCAGGCAGTGGGTGGGTGATGGTGTATACAAAATTTCCTCCTGCTCTGTCCCTGCCTCCAGAGATGGAAAAGTGGCTGGAACTGAGGATCACAGCCTGGCCGGCCTGTACCTGTGTGAAGAATTATCAACTGTCAGGTCAGGCCTGTCTAGATTCTTCAGATACAAATTTGTACTAATCTTTGGCCAAGCAGTAATGTGAATAAACACTAAATATACTGAGATCAAGAAGTATGTAAAGAGACTAATGAAGAGGAAAAACCAGGAGGTAAATGATGATCTAGGAAGTAAAATGAATGCAAACTACAGTAAGACCTCACTATAATGGACTAATTGGGGCCCAAGCCAGTCCAAAATATGTGAAATTCCGATAAAAGCGACATCTGGACTTCCCCCTGCTAATCTGGACTTTTTCCGATATATCAGACATTAGTCCGGATTGCATCAGTGGTTCTCACCACCATTGCAGTATTGTACTGCGTTATAACTTCACTACATTAATCAAATGGTATAATAATACTGTACTGTGCACTGAAAAACATGTCTTTTACTTGTCTTATTGTGGTGAACATAGCTGAAGTTGTCAGGCAGTCCGGACTGCTTTCTGGCTTTAACGGACTTTTTCCGATATATAGGAGTTTAGTCCGGTAGCTCCTCGAGTCCGATAAAAGCGAATTCCGGTCTATTGAAGTCTTTTATATCGAGGTTTTACTGTACTCTGAAAATGGGAAGTTATTCTGGAAAAAGTTGCAGAAATGTAGAAGTGACAGTGGCAAGAATTGTGAAAGTGTGAAGGATGTAAGTGGTAGATTATTAACCCATGGGGATGAAGGACCAGACAGAAAGAATATTTTGATAGTCTGATCAATGTGAATGGAAAGAGCAAAGTGACTGTTAACATGACTGGTTTTGGGGGTGTATAGAGAAGGAATGCAGTGCCAGGAAACGTGACACTTGCAGGGGTGAAGAATGCTGTGAAGCAGTTGAAAAATGGGAAAGCAGCTGAGGTTGATGAGGTGTATGCAGATATGATTAAGTGTAGTGGAGAGAGTGGAATGATGTGCTATGTAAGAAGGCATGGATGAGTGAAACAGTGAAACTGTGCCAGTAGAGTGGAAAAAGGCTGTGATTGTAACCCAGTACAAAAATAAAGGTAAGTGAAGTGAGTGCAACAATTATCGTGGTATAATTTTATTGAGTGTGCTTGGGAAGGTATGTGGAAGAATTATTACAGAAAAAGTAAGAGAGATATCAGAAGTCCTAGCGAGTGATGAACAGGGTGGCTTTAGGAATGGCAGAGGATGTAAGGATCAAATATTTACATTAAGACAGATAGTGGAGAAGGCCTGTGAGATGGACTATAAGGTGTTTATGGCATTTATGGATCTGGAAAAAGCGTACAACAGAGTGGACAGAGAAGGATTGAGGAAGGTTTTGCACATATATGGTGTAGTTGGTAAGCTGCTAGGTGCGTCAAGAGTTTTTATGATGGTAGTCAGGAGTTTGACTGGGAGAGGAAAGGTTTGGAGCCAGCAAATCCAGTGTTTGGTCTTGGCCTTTGATTGACACTGCTGCTGTGAGTGAGGCAATAGGCAAGATGCAGGTGGGGAAGGCAGCAGGTGTGTCTGGGTTGACTACTGAAATGCTGAAGGCCTCAGGAGATATAGGAGTGAGGTTAGTCACTGACCTGATAAATATGATTATATAGGAGTGTGCTGGCCCAAGTGATTGGCTGAAGAGTGTAACTGTAAATGTGTACAAGGGGATGTGTTTTGCCCTGGTAAGAGTAAAGAGGTATAGAGGTAAGAGGCTTTTAGATCAGATAATGAAGGTAATGGAGAGACTTCTAGAAGGTTTGATTAGAGAAAGAAAACTGATGAGCTACAGATTGGGTTTATGCCAGGCAGGGGGACAACTGATGCCATATTCATTGTTTGACAGCTTCCGGAAAAATATATAGGAAAGAAATGGGAACTGTACTTGTTTTTTGTTGTTGATTTGGAGAAGGCCTTTGACAGAGTCCCTAGAGAGGTGGTGAAGTGGGCAATGAGAAAGCCTGGGATGGAGGAGTAGCTGGTTAGGGTGGTTATGGCCATGTACTGTATGTGGGTGCTCGCACCCAGGTAAAAGTGAATGGAGATTTGAGTAATGAGTTTTCCGTGAATGTTGGCGTGCATCAAGGGTCAGTTTTGAATCCCTTGTTGTTTATCATGGTACTCGAAGCCCTCTCACGTGACTTCAGAAATGGACTCCCATGGGAGATGTTGTATGCTGATGATTTGGTGTTGACTGCTGAGAATGAATGGGAGGCGGAGGAAAGATTTAGGAAGTGGAGAGATGGTATGGGACACAAGGGCTTAAGAGTAAATGCAGATAAAACAAAAGTTATGATATGTAGGGTTGGTGGCAGTACTGTCAAAGAAGAGGGAGAGTGTGCAATTCAACACAAGGACATAGAAAGTAATTCCATCTTGTGCAGTGTTTGCGATAAGTGGGTGCATAAGAGATGTAGTGGTATTAGAGGTAGATTGAGAGATAATGCTGATTTTATGTGTGCGGCATGTCAGGAAGCGTAGGTGGAGACTGTCAGATGTGAATGGATTGAACTTGCTGGTGAGTCTCTTGAGTGTGTGGAAGAGCTCTCTTATTTGGGAGACATGTTATGTGATGGGGGTGGGGCTGGAGCTAGCTCTGTGGCTAGGGTGAGAAGTGGCTCAAACATAGAGAAATAATGATGATTAGGTGATTGTGCAGTGAGTCCCTGCATGCAAGGCCTGGGGAGCTGGGTTTACAATGAAAGAGTTGAGAGGATGGATGGGACTGGAGTGTATTGGTGTTGATGAGGAGAAGTAGATTGAGGTGGTTTGGGCATGTGGAGAAGATGAAGGATGATAATTGGGCGCAGCAAGTGAGAAGCATTAATACTGGGGGAAGGATTGCGAGGGGTAGACCGAAAAAGACATGGGACGAGGATATTAAGTGTGACCTTAACCGCGGGTCGTCACTTCTGTCACGCTCGGGCGCAATGGATCATACCTCGGGGTCACTTTTGTGATTTTGTGTTGTTTTGAATTTGCCCGGGCTTTCAGGTGGTGACTTGTATCATCTATCAGCACTGCCAATGTCCAACAATAGTCAGAGCTGCTAATGTCATCAGTACTCCCATCCATTGCTGACAATTTAGCCATTCCCCCATTCAAGACTCCCCTCCCTACCTCCCCTCCATTACCCTCTCGTGTCTTCTGCTCAGCCGCTCTGCGCTACGTAAATCTTCCCCAGATTTTTCCACTGATTTCATCCATTGAAATGAGCCCTATGCCCTAATCTTATACAAAATAATATATATATATATAAAAAATAAGGTAACTGATAGTGCCATACACCTGGAATTGGCTATTATAACTTGGCAAAATCCAACCTGCACTCGTTCGCTAATATCCCCCGCTTTTTTCCCCGTGAAATATGCTGTATGAGCTATTCTCGTAATATAAATGAATATAAGAAAGGAAGGGAGAAGCCTGAGTGATATTTATATTCACCTGGAACTACCTAATTTATAATGTATTGTCTAGATTTCCTACGACTTATTTCCTAGCATATACATTAGCAGCTGACATTTTCAACTCTTGGCTACCGAGATACATACATCTCAGTTCACTGCCGTCCTTCAAGCTGGAGGCACGTCGCAGTTGCGCCCCTCCATTTCTGCCGCTTTTGCGCCCATTTTAAAAGGCCCTGTGACCTCTTCCCCTACTAAACGTCGTGTGGGAAGCGGTAAAGGACTGTAGATGTATAAAAGTGTAATAAGGTACTATAAATAATAAAGTGTGAGTGTGTATATGAATAAGAAATGACAGAATACCAGCGGCGAATTTGCGCGAGTGGGAGGCTCGTATGCGCTCGTACTTTACATTGCTTTCACTGTTTTTTGGGGGGAGTATGGATTCCAAATTACTTGGAAATCATTGAATAGTGTTTCTAGTGTTAATATCTGGCAGTGGTATTCATATTATGGGAAGTGTAAAGTGGAGACTTAGTTACCCAACATCAGAAGTCTCCACAAGTCCTACAGTAGTCAACGAGTGCTAAAGAAACATCCTAGGAGAAAGCTGAAGGTATGTGCCATATGCATATGTAATTATAATATTCTAGGACTAATAACTGATTTTTGGCAAATATTTTTAAAAAGTCAACCAACAACCCCGAGGTTTAAGGGTTAAGGGACTGAACAGGGAGGCTGCCACAGATCGATCAGCACGGACAGCCACCATTAGGTGACCAAGGCTGATGCATGCATGCATGTTGGAGCCTTCAAAAACGAAACGTAGTGAGGCATGTGTAAAAGTAAATGGGCATCGAAGTGAATGATTCACAATCAATGTGGACGAGCAACAAGGTTGTGTGATGTCCCTATGGTTGTTCAATATACATTATGCATTCCAGAAGTTTTGAGACTCTTTGGGGGAGAGGCACTTCTAACTGTCCTAGATTACTGTCACTTTAATCTATCATTACTGTACATCTAATAAGCTAACATGCCAATTTTTTTTTTCAAGGTTGAAGGAGACGGCTGTTACAGCACTTTAAACACACCTTACAATACACTGCTTGTCATAGCTGACTTGTTCACAGAATGCAGTTGGGACATGAAGACAATTTGGAAGCTCGCAACGCAATAAAGTTTTGTGTTAAACTGGGCAAAAACACTACAGAAACTTATGAAATGATCCAGACTGCTTGTGGATTAATTTGTATGAGCAGAGCATCTGTTTCTCCCTGGCACAAGAGGTTCCAGCTGAGAGACAATGAGAGGTGCGGGAGGGAGAGGGACATCAAAACGCCAGAGTTGGTTGAGAAAACTCGCAATTTTCTGGACGAGGACCATTGTGTATCTATTCAGACAATAAGTACACAGTTTGGAGTCAGTGCAGCAACTGTACACAGAATTCTTCATGAAGAGATTTCGTCGCAACAGGCAAGAGCTCTTCAAATCGGGACGTTGGCACCTGCACCAGGACAATGCACCAGTCCACAATTCCATCCTGGTGACCAACTACTTGACAGAGATGGCGTCAAGATTGTCCCTCACCCTCCCTACAGTCCAGACCTTGCCCCCTGCGACTTCTGGTTATTCCCCAAGCCGAAGGAGAACCTCATGGGCAGTCGTTTTGAAGACATTGAGGAGTTGAAGGAGGCTGTGACAAGGGTCTTAGACAACTTCGCTTTGGAGGACTATGAGGGGGCCTTCAAGAAGTGACTGAAGCACTACAACAAGTGCATTGAGGATGGAGGGTCCTATTTTGAAGAAGATTAGAGTTTTTGTACTTTTTTGAAATAAATAAATGTCTCTCCTGAAAATGTCTCAAAACTTCTGGATGGGGTGATAAGAGAAGTAAAAACATGAGTAATGGCGAGAGAGATGATGTTGGTAATGAACGGTGATGGATGGAATATCTCAAATTTGTCGTATGCTGATGATGCAGTGCTACTTGCAAATACCGGAACAGAGCTTGGTAGACTAGTTCAGAGTATTGTAGATGTCTGTGAACATCATGCCTTGAGAGTAAATGTAGAAAAGAGTAAAGTGATGGTTACTGAGAGAAAAGGTGACTCCCAATGTAGTGTTACAGTGAATGGAGAGAGACTATAACTGGTAGAGTTCAAATACTTGGGTACAGTGATAGAAAACGGAGGAAAATATGCAAAAGAAGTGGAAAGTAGAGTGACACAAGGATGGAAAGTAGCTGGTGCTATGAAGGCCTTGGTAAGAAACAGAGGCTTAAGTGTTGCAGCTGCACGAGGCTTACATGAAGGTGCGTTACTGTCAACTTTAACCCTTTAACCACGGGGCTGTCGGAGGCGCGCCGTGCCCATCCCGCGGGGAAAATCCGTGCTCCAACTGACTTTTTAAGAATATTTGCCAAAAATCAGTTATTAGTCCTAGAATATTATAATTACATATGCACATGGCACATACCTTCAGCTTTCTCCTGGGATGCTTTTTTAGCACTCATCAACTACCATAGGACTTGTGGAGACCTCTAAAGTTGGGTAACCAAGTCTCCACTTTACACTTCCCGACATCCCGTAATATGAATACCACTGCCTCATATTATCACTAGAAACACTATTCAATGATTTCCAAGAAGTTTGGAATCCATACTAAAAAAAAAAATAAACACTGTGAAAGCAATGTAAAATTCGAGCGCATACGAGCCTCCCACTCGCGCAAATTCGCCGCTAGTATTCTGTCATTTCTTACTCATATACACACTCACACTTTATTATTTCTAGTACTTTATTACACTTTTATATATCTACAGTCCTTTACCGCTTCCCACATGATGTTTAGTAGGGGTAGAGGTCACAAGGCCTTTTAAAATGGGTGCAAAAGCGGCAGAAATGGAGGGGCGCAACTGCGACGTGCCTCCAGCTTGAAGGACGGCAGAGAACTGAGATGTACGTATCTCGGTAGCCAAGAGTTGAAAATGTCAGCTGCTAATGTATATACTACAAAATAAGTCGTAGGAAATCTAGACAATACATAATGAATTAGGTAGTTCCAGGTGAATATGAATATCATTCAGGCTTCTCCCTTCCTTTCTTATATACATTTATATTACGAGACTAGCTCATACGGCATATTTCACGGGGAAAAAAAGGAGGGGAAATTAGCGAACGAGTGCAGGTTGGATGTAGCCAAGTGATAATTAGCCAATTCCAGGTATATGGAACTATCAATTACCTTATTTTTTTATATATACATTATTTGGTATAAGAATAGGGCATAGGGCTCATTTCAATGGATGAAATCAGTGGAAAAATCCGGGGAAGATTTGCGTAGCACAGAGCAGACGACACGAGAGGGTAATGGAAGGGAGGTAGGGAGGGGAGTCTTGAATGGGGGAAAATGGCTAAATTGTCAACAACAGATGGGAGTACTGATGACATTAGCAGCTCTGACTATCACTGGACATTGGCAGTGCTGACAGATGATACACGTCACCACCTGAAAGCCCGGGCAAATTCAAAACAACACAAAATCACAAAAGTGACGCCGCGCAGTTAAGGGGTTAACATACGGATGTGAGACTAGAGTGTGGCATGAAAATGAAAAGTCAAGAGAAAGAGCAGTGGAGATGGGTCTGCTGAGGAATGTGTGTGGAGTCCAGAGAGTGGATAGGATACAGAATAATGTGGTTTGTGAAAGATGGGGAGTGAGGAAGTCTGTGGATACCAGAATCGAAGAGAGTGTACTAAGTTGATATGGTCGTGGGGAGAGAATGGATGACAAGAGAGTAGCGAAAAAGCTATATCTGAGCGAATATGAAGGAGGGAGGAGGCAAGTAGGTCAAGAAGATGGTGGAGGGATTTGGTGAATGAGTGTGTGAGGAAGAGAGGTATGGGAGTTGGTGAGAGTAAGGAGCTGACAAGAAAAGGTGAAAGTAAAAGTGAAATTGAGAGGGAAGGTGAAGGTGAAAATGAAGGCAAAAGCGAAGATGAAAAAGAAAGTGATGGTGAAATATATGAAGTAAAAATGAAAGTGGAAGCATCCAGTGCAGAGAGAGAGAAACTAAATACAGGAATGACACAAGCGGCATTCCTCTGAATAAACAAACAGGGAGATAAGGCATAACATCAGTCCCTCCTCTCTCTCTCACTCCTTCTTCATTCCTTCCCTCCCTCCCCCTCTCTCTCCAGAGAGAGAGAGAGAGAGAGAGAGAAATATGGGAATGAGATGGGCGAGCATAAGGGTGTGAATCCCGCCTGATTGGGTGGCGGGGGCTGGGGGGATTTATGGCAATTGTGAAAGATATGTTCACTCCATGACTGCCAGTAGGTAACTGAATACAAAGGACAGACCGTGTTATAATACCCCTGCGTCCCACTCAGAAAGCATATTCATGTGCTATATTAAAAAATGCACAAAATTTTGTGGAAATTTCACACGGCTCTCCTGAAATGGACGACACAGTCTACCAATTGGCATTTCTGAAATGCGACACGCGGCCAAGGGGTTAACTATATTTTTTCCTTTGAATCAGTTTCATAATTTTAAGCCTGTTATTAACAGTACTTAATTCCTGACAACTTTTTTGTAGATTCAGATGACAAATTTACCATTGGACATTATGTGCGAGGTCATCTAATAAACATAAAGAGGGATAAGACTGGCTGGCCCATACTCAGCAATTCCTGTCTAGGGTGTGACAAGTACAAAAATAAGAAATGGAGAACAGAAGAGTTATGCAAGAAATTATAAATTCCTGAGTTTAAGGAACATATCCCCAATGAATGTTGGGGTGCTGGTGTACTATAATGGGTTAAAGAGGCCCATGCACACCGATTCTGTCTCAAGACAAGACTTGGTTAAAAATCATGCATCCAGAGGATTCACTGTGCCTTTGGTAAAGAAATTACGAATTGATTCAAAACTGGTGCTGCACCACTGACAAAGTTGAGGTTTATACAACTCCCTATCCAGCACCATTAGTTGCTCTTAACCCTTGCCAAGCTGCAGACTTCATATGAGGTACAATGAAGATCTGCATGAGCCAAGCTGCAAGCCTTATATGAGGCACAATTTACTTTGGTTATAAAACAATAACTCAGGGGAGGTAAACTACCTTACAAAGAATCACCACGGAAGGGGTTAAAATGTTAAAAGAATTATACATCGTCTTTTTTTCTTTCTTTCTTTCCTTCATTCTTTCCTTTCTTCTGCCTAGAGGTGACTTTACACTCTCTCTTCTATCTTTCTTTCCTTCATTCTTTCTCTTCCTTCTGCCTATGGGTGACTCTACATTGAGAGACAGGTCAAATGGTTTCCTGTACACCAGGAAACCATTTACTACACTGGGTGGTAACCATATTACCATCTTATGGCACCTGGTAGTTAAGCGGGTAATTAAAGTGCTCCAATCAGATTGAGCCTGTGTAGGCTTATATCCAAGGGATGGTTGGGGTTTATTGCTCATGTAATGCCACTCAGGGATGAGTGAGGCTGGCCACTCTCATCTTAAATGTCAGGACCAACTTGCCTAGCCCTGGGTTCCTACACTAATTAAGTGGTGACTCGATATTTGCTGGGTTATGATACAAACATTCACATGAATAGCAAAATCTGCTGATAATTTTCACGCTCTTCCCCCGAAACCGGCTCCTACATTTGTAACCTAAACCAGTTGCAGTGCCACAAAACATCATCAAATATTACAGTATACTTACTTAGTGTATTTCAAGATGATTTAACAATGCAGGTTGTAAAATCTCCCATAATACATAATAATCTTGTGTAATTTTGATGGCTTTTTAACATATTAAAAAAAAAAAAAAGGCAAATACAGCATGCCCTTATAGATGTTTGGGGAAAAAAAAAAAAAGGCATAAGGATTTATCAAATATCGTCAATTACAACATGGGTTCAATGGGGACATGTTTTTTGGCCATGGGTCACCCATCCAGCAAAATCTAAAAACAAATTTCTAGCTCACCTCAAATGGTAGTTCTTCCACTTCACTGCATTTCACTTACCGATTACCACAAAAATAAGCGTAAAAATTAGCTTCAAACTAACCTAAGCTAGTACAGTAGTTATTTCACTTCACTGCATTTCATTTGCTGCTTGACCTCCAGCACCACACTATTGTTCCATCATTGACACCAACATATCCAAAAATGACTGCATCCAAAGGCATCTTGGAACAAACAGATGACTGCAAGCTTGCATGTTGGCATTCATAAGAGTGAAAATAGCTATTGTATATCAACCGGTGAGGCTTTGTACAGGATCATGATAAATGTGAAAATGCTATTGTAGCATACAATGAAAAGATATCCTAACCTTTCATTACCATATAAGTGATCCAATGCATATCACTTCAAGTATAACAAGGATCTGCTGTACCACAGCAGCAAATAGGGAGGGTCTACTGTAGTGTGAACTATGGAAGAATATCAGTTTCAATGTTTATGGTAGCTCAAAAGTTTATCTGCATTCTGATATCCCTTATAGTTAACCATGGCTGGATATGATTAATAAATATGATAATATAAGCATATAAGTTGAGAGAGGGCAGTGTTTGGAAACTCCCTGTACTGCTGTTTGCAGATGATGCTGTGTTGTTGAGCGAAGACGAAGGGGAGCTGCAAGGCTTGGTAGATGAGTTTGGCAGAGTGTGTAAGAAACGGAATCTAAAAGTGAATGTAGGGAAGAGTAAAATGATGGTCGTCGAGAGAAGTGAAGCCAGTAAATGTACAGTGAGATTGGATGGGAAGGATATGGAGAATGTGAGTGAATTTAAGTACTTGGGCAGTGTGATGAGTAAGGATGGAAGAGTGGAGGGTGAAGTGCTCGAAAGGGTGCAGCAGGGAAGGAAGGTTGCTGGTTCGTTGAATGCAGTGATAAGAAACAGGGAGGTGAGCATGGAAGTGAAAAAGTTGTTACATGACAGTATTGTGATACCAACTCTGACATATGGAAGTGAAGCTTGGACACTGTTGGAAGGACAGAAGTCAAGAGTGAGAGCAGTGGAAATGAGTTATTTGAGAGGAGCAAGTGGAGTCACATGGAGAGACAGACTAACAAATGAGGAAGTGAAGAAGCGTTGTGGTGTGGTTGAGGACGTGATGGGAAGCGTTAGGAGAAACATGTTAAGGTGGTTTGGGCATGTGGAAAGGATGGAGAGTGAAAGACTGACGAGGAGAGTGTATGTGAGTGAGGTGGAGAGGGCGAGAGGGAGGGGGAGGCCAAGGATGAGATGGAGGGATGGAGTGGAGAGGTATATGAGAGAGGTGGGTGTGAGTTGGGAGCGTGGTAGTGAAATGGCAGGGGACAGAGTGACATGGAGGTGATTTATTTGTGGCCACCCCGTTCGGGATTGAGGCGTCTTGCAATAGATAGATAGATAGATAGATAGATAGATAGAAGTTGACGTAGCAAGAGAACTGATTAAGCAGCAAAATGGACAGATATAGTATATACAGCATGGAGGTAAACAAAGCCAGGACTGCACCCCCTGTAAAGTTAGCAGCTAACGGAACAACTATCCTCCAAGCAGCTCTAAAGTGACTAAATAAGGGAGGGGGGGTGTCAAGCTGTCTGCTTCAACCTAAGGACAAAAGCCATTAACACCATGTTTCATTTAAATGCTGCTCTCCTATCATCTGTGGGGCAGAACCATTCAGATTATTTAAAAAAAAAAAAAAAAAAATCAATCTTTGTCACGTGCATCTTCATATATACATCATCCACCCACTTATAAAAAAGGATATAATATTTACAAAGCTTACTGACAGCAAACCCTGAACATCACTATGTATTTTATATGTTTTATGACCTCCACTCCAAAAATGTTAATCCATCCATTATCCAATCCTACGTTGCCCCATGAGAAGCGTAAGAGTCTGGACCTAGGCAAGTTGGTCCTGACATTTAATATGAGAGTGACCAGCCTAACTCATCCCTGAGTGGCATTACACGACCAATAAACCCCAACCACCCGTGAAGAAAAAAGTTCATGAATTACTGAACATTTATAAGTCAATAGATGATCAGTAATCAACATATAAATCATTTGTTTGCTGCACTGAGAATCTTCAATGTCACCATCTTCTGACTGACCTACACATAAATTCTGGATCCTATGTACAAAATACTTCTCAAGGCTCTGCTGTATAAACATATGAAAATGACAAGAGTGAGGAAGTGGTCAAAGTCCGTACAATGTTATACAGAACGATGATTAAAGCAATACACAATATATCAAACTCTGGAGAAGAAAATTAAATCCTGTGATCTGTGCTGTATGGAAAGAATAGCACAAAGAAACTGTGCTTGAAACATGGCTGGTATTACTCAGAGATCATCTACAACTTTGGTCAGGAAAGAGTAAATATTTGACAACAAGAGGGTTTAAAATAGGCTATAAAAGAGCTTCATTAAACCTACCCTTGTGTCATGAATGTGATGGCTACCTCCTTTTGAGGTGTTGCAAGGGGATGGGAGGAGGGGGAGGGAAGTGGTAGATAACAGATTAATTGAGGCAATCAATGTTGGATTAATTGCACAAGGTGTGATATTCAAAACTGTATGGCCATTACTTCAAGCTTTGAAGAGCTTATAAGTATATTTTTTAAAAGTATGTCAACATGTTATGTAACTATAAAAACAACAACTATAGGTGAGAAACACAACCGGAGATTTACAGTGATGCCCAGCTGTGTGTCTGCTGAAGGGGCCATCTGTAGTCCATCTTCTTGGTCCTTCATCTGCTTCACTCGGATGTTAAAGGTCTGGTTAGGAAGGACATTGGGTGGGTTTGCATTGTCAGCAACAGAGAACAGTAGCAGATCTGAGGAGGGGTGACCCTGGCCACTGCCTTCATGCACATACCACACATGTCCCACACGCAAGTCACGCTGGGTGAAGCTGCAAAAATTACCATCTGCATAATATATTACACCATACTTTATTTGGCATTCCATTACAGTTATAATGAAGCAAATATCCATATCACTCACCCACCAAAACATAAAACAGTACAGTACATTCTCCCAAAAAGAGTACAGTACAATACAGTACACAATACAGATATGCTGTTCGTAAAATAGCAAAGAATATTTTTGTCAATACAGCAGGATCTGCATATTCACAGAACGAGTACATCTCATTCATGCAATGACTGGAACCCCCAAAACTTTCCATCTAAGCAGGTAGCAATTTAAACATTAGGTATCTATAGTAATAAAGAAAACATAAGAAAAAATAAAACAATCACACCAGCTGCAACAGATCCACCCTGTAGGCTTGACAAAGCTTCCAGAAAAACAAGTGCACAGCAAAGTTTTCATGTATTAGCAACCATTCCAATCCCCAATGCTATTACTGCAATGCACTACATCTGTCTCACACGTGGCTAAATTGAATCGCAGCACAAAATTGGCTTTCTGCAGCTACCGTATGTTGAACAAGAAGCTATTATGATGGCTCAGAATTGGTCAATACCATCCAGAACATATTCTAGTGTTTGACAATGAAGGAGGTGATAAGGGAAAATAGTAACTTATGCACACTAGATAAAGGTGAAAGAGTCACCAATGCAGCTCAAAGGTATGATGTTAATTGCACACTCAATATCAGCAAAGATAAAATGAAAGCTGCATTACATGAGAACATGGAAGTTCAAGGTTGTTGTTGCTGTTGTGCTACTCCAGTCTGTCTGATCAAGCTGACTCATCAACCAAAGGTATGTAACTGCCCCTGCAGGGTCATACCGAGAAGTGAACAAGAAGTTTCCACGTGGCTGGGGGTGCATCGCCACAGCGAGATAAGGGGATTAGTGTGGAGGTTTGGTTCCCAGATGGATGCTGCATTTGTATCTCTCCACCCAGTTAATAGGGGCACCATAGGAAGCTCCACTTCAGCTCATGATCTCGTTATATGGTGACCACCCAGCAATGTAAATGGTTTCCTAGGTTGTATGAAACCATTACACTTGTCACTCAGTGTAGAGCTTCCTGAAGTAGAAAAAGGAGTAACAAAAAGTAACAAGAAAAGAAAGAAGTAGGAAGAAAGAAGGGTAGACACAGAAGCAGAATGATGAAGGTGAATGAGAGGTAGGTAGCACTACATCAAGTGAGCTCCATGCCACCCTGTTATGTGGGTATATGGTAACCACTCAGCATTGTAAATGGTTTTCTGAGTTACAGGAAACCACTTAGCTTGTCACTCAGTGTAGAGCCACCTGAAGTGGAATGAAGAAGAATAAATAGTGACAGAAATGATGGAAGAAATAGAAAGCCGGAAGGACAGACACAGAAAAAGAATGACAGACATGAAGGAAGAAGCAGACAGCACTACATCAAGATGGGCATCCCCACCTACCACCAAGGAAGCATAAGGTAATAGTGCAAACAATGTAGAAATAAGACAGGGGAGTGTGTTGATGGTTCTGACACTTAAAAAATAATAATAATAATAATAATAGTTATGGATGGCAACTACAATTTTTTCTGTGCCAAAATGTAGCTCTACCCTTTGGCTGTTAAATGCTTAACATTCAAACTTTTCCTCTTTTCATGGCAACTACAATTTTTTCTGTGCCAAAATGTAGCTCTACCCTTTGGCTGTTAAATGCTTAACATTCAAACTTTTCCTCTTTTCATTTCTGAGGAGGATTGTTCTTGAGGGAGAGCAGTGGAAATGAGTTACCTGAGAGGAGCATGTGGAGTGACATGGAGGGACAGGTTGACGAATGAAGAAGTGAAGGAACGTTTTGAGGTTGATGTGGATGCGGTTGAGAAAATAAGGAGAAATATACTGAGGTGGTTTGGACATGACATGTGGAGACAATGGAGAAAGAAGGACTGACTAAGAGGGTGTATGTAGGTGAAGTGGAGGAAGGGAGAGGGAGGGGAAGACTGAGGATGAGGTGGAGGGATGGAGTTAAGAGGTACAGTATATGAGTGAGGGGGGAGGGCAGCCAAACGATGGGTGACAAAGCAACTTGGAGGCATTTTGTCTGCGGCCACCCTTTGCGGAATCAAGTCATCGGGCTATAGAAAGATAGACAGATGTCTGAAGAAGAGAGGTATCTAAAATTTCAAACCATCCCTCACTGTCCGGATGGTTTGGCCATAATACTGGAATAGTTCAGATATATATAACAGTTGTCCTGATTGTACAATAATATGGTGAGATTAATTCCTGAGTAAAAATTTAAAAATGCAAACCAATTTCACTGTATTTAACATGAGAATACTGTTCCATATACTTCACCAGATATTTGAGCTGCTTAAAATGTTTTTACTTAACCTATCTCTCTATTGCCAGACGCCTTACTCAAGGAAGGGGTGGCCACAAACAAACTGCCTCCATCTTGCATTGTCCCCCACCATTTCACTGCCCTGCCTCCAGTTCACACACCCCTTCTCTCATATTCCTCTGCACTCCATCTCTTCAACTCAACCTAGGCCTCTCCCTCCGTCTCCCCCCTCCATCTCTCTCACATACAGTCTCCTCATCAGTCTCTTGCTCTCCATCCTCTTCACATGGCCAAACCACCTCAGTGTGTTTCTCCTAATGCTTCCTATCACATCCACATCCACAACAATGCTCCTTCACTTCCTCATTTGTCAGTCTGTCTCTTCATGTGACTCCACATGCTCCTCTCAGGTAACTAAATTCCACTGCTCTCACTCTTGACTTGTGTCTCTCCAACAAGGTCCACGCTTCACTTTCATACGTCAGAGATGGTATCACAATACTGTCATGCAATAACTTTTCACTTTCATGCTCACTTCCCTGTTTCTTATCACTGCTTCCAAGGAACCAGCAACCTTCCTTCTTTGTTGTACCCTATCAAGCACTTCACCCTCTAAACTTCCATCCTAACACGTCACACTACCCAAGTAATTAAGCACACTCACATTTTCCGTTTCATCCTCATCCCACCTCGCTGTACATTTACTGACTTCATTTCTCTCGAAGACCATAACTTTACTCTTCCCTACATCCACCTTTAGATTCAGATTCTCACACACTCTCCCAAACTCATCCACCAAACTTTGCAGCTCCCCTTCATCTTCACTTAACAACACAGTATCATCTGCAAACAACAAAACAGGGAGTTTCCAAACACTGCCCTCTCTCAATTGGGCCGCTCCCACATCCACTGCCCTCTCTCAATTGGGCCGCTCCCACATCCACTGCCCTCTCTCAATTGGGCCGCTCCCACATCCACTGCCCTCTCTCAATTGGGCCGCTCCCACATCCACTGCCCTACAGTGTATCTCTTTTATAACCCCATCCAAATACTGCTTGGTACTGCTTGGACAATCATGGAGACATGACACATTCCTGTTTCAATCCAACCATCAAACAGAAAAATTCACACAGTTCACTACCCACATACACCGCAGCCCTGACACCCTCATACATACTCTTCATGACATTCAACAATTTCTCTTTCTCTCTCTCTCTCTCTCTCTCTTTTTTTTTTTTTTTTTATTGAAAGGAAGAAGGAACCAAAGGTCATAGGCCTGCATACTGTTCCTTCAAGAAAAAGCAAAAACAATACAAATGAGAGCCAAATTCAAGATCCATTCATTTCGAGATGCCTGGACAGCAGACACACTGCGTTTGAAAGACTGGAGATCATAGGAAGTATGGAATACAGAAAGAGGAAGACAGTTCCAGAGTTGACCAGTTACATAAATGAAGGACGGGGAGTAACAGTTAACTCTTGCATTAGAGAGTTTGACAGAAAAGGGATGAGAGTTTGTTGCTAGATGGGTACTACGTGCCCGTCGTAGAGGTGGAGGGATGCAAGCAGACAGTTCAGAGGAACAGTGGCCATTGAAGTAGCAACAGAAGAGAGATAAAGATGCAACAGTACGGCGAAGAGACAAAGGTTGAAGGGAATCAGTAAGAGGAGGAGAGTTAATGAGACGAAAAGCCTTTGACTCCACCCTATCGAGAAGAGCTGCATGTGGGGAGCCTCCACACACATTAGAGTTGTACTCCATACATGGGTGAATAAAACCTGTGTACAAGGTCAACACCTGTCCAGGGATAAAGAAAGTTTGGAGTCGGCTTAGTACACCTAATCTCTTGGAAGCAGATTTCACAAGAGATGTAATATGTTCTTTCCAAGACAAATCCCGAGAGAATGAAACCCCAAGCATGTTCAAGGATGATGCAGGACTGAGCTGGACATTATTAAACATTAGTGGGTAATCTTGAGGAAGATTTTGTCAGGTTGATAAGTGTAAGAACTGAGTTTTTGGTGCATTAAAAATAACAGGATTATTTTTACCCCAATCAGAGCTATGAGCCAAGTCAGACATTAGGTGTGCCATAGCCTCATCCCTTTTTTGCTGAAGTAACTGCTGAGATGGACTTGAGGAAACTGAATGGAAAGGTGAAGGGTGGAATCATCAGCATATGAGTGGATAGGGTTAGATGTACAGCTTAGAAGGTCATTGATGAATAAAAAGAAGAGAGTTGGTGATAGGACAGAGCCCTGAATAGGTCTAGGAGAAGAACGATGGCTGTCTACAACAGCGGCTATACAACTACCAGAAAGGAAGCTAGAGATGAAGGCACAGATAGAAGGATAGAGACCGTAGGAGGGCAGTTTGGAAATTAAAGATTTATGCCAGACTCGATCGAAAGCCTTTGAGATGTCAAGTGCAATGGCAAAGCTTTCGCCAAAGTCCCGAAAGAAGGATGACCAGGAGTCTGAAAGGTAGGTGAGAAGATCGCCAGTGGAGCGTCCCTGACGGAACCCATACTGACGATCAGAAAGAAGGTTGTGACAGGAAAGATGCTTTAAAATTTTTCTGTTAAGAATTGACTTGAAAACTTTTGAGACACAGGATGTTAAAGCAATTGGACGATAGTTAGAAGGTTGGGAATGGTCACCCTTCTTTGGGACTGACTGAATGAGAGCAAACTTCCAGCAAGAAGGAAAGGTACAAGTTGATAGACAAAGGCGAAAGAGTTTACCTAGGCAGGGTGTAAGCACAGAAGCACAGTTTTTGAGACAACAGGAGGGACTCCATCAGGACCATATGCTTTGCTAGTATTGAGGCCAGCGATGGCAGAAGATACATCAGCTGAAGAAATTTTAATGTCAGTCATGAGGAAGTCAGAGGAGGGAAGTGATGGAGGAACAGCACCGGAATCGTCTAAGGTGGAATTGGAGGAGAAAGTCTGAGTGAAGAGATCTGCTTTATCAGTAGAAGAAATAGCTACAGAGCCATCAGAGTAGAAAAGAGGAGGGAAGGATGATGAGGTAAAGTTGTTAGAAAGATTTTTGGCAAGGTGCCAGAAGCAGCGGGAAGAATTCGAGTTCGAGAGTTGAGAACATTTAACACGGATGAAATTATTTTTAGCAGAGCGAAGAACAGACTTAGCACGATTCCGGGGAGAAATATAAAAAAGATGTGATTCAGGAGTGGGTTGGTTCCGGTACCTTTAATAGGCATTCTCCATGTTGCGGACAGTATTAGAACAAGTGTTATTAAACCAAGGCTTTCTTGCATTAGTCAGAGGATATGAGAAAGGAATGTATGCTTCCTTGCCCGAGAGAATAACCTCCATAATGCACAAGGCACACTCAGATGGCTCCCGGCCATGGAAGCAATAATCATTCCAAGGAAAATCAAAGAAGTACTGCTTACAGGGCTCCCAATCTGCAGCTCCAAAGTGCCACAGGTGGCGTTTCTCAGAAGGGTCCACAGGCCGTACCAGAGCGATAGGACAACTTAAGGTAATAAGGTTATGATCGGAGGAGCCCAATGAAGAGAAAAGATTAACAGTGTAAGCAGAAGGATTAGTTGTTAAGAAAAGGTCAAGTATGTTGGAACTCTCTCCAAAGCAGTCAGGGATACGGGTAGGGTGCTGTACAAGCTGCTCTAAGTCATTAAGGATAGAAAAGATGTAGGTTTGTTCACCAGGTGGATCAGTGAAAGGAGAGGAGAGCCAATGGTAGTGGTGAACACTGAAATCTCCTAGAATGGAGATTTCAGAGAAAGAAGAAATGGACAGAACGTGTTCCATTGTAGAAGTAAGACAGTCAAAGAATTTTTGATAGTCAGTAGAATTAGGGGATAAGTAAACAGCACAGATATATGTCAGAGAATGACATGAAAGCCGAAGCCAGAGAGTAGAGAATTCAGAAGAATCAAGTTCAGGAATACGAGAGCAAGATAGATCGTTGCGTACGCATACGCAACAGCCACCTTTGGCTTTGAAATGAGAATAGAGAAAGTAGGAGGATACAGAAAAGTGTTTGCTCTCAGTTGCTTCAGACAGCTGAGTCTCAGAAAGAAAGAGAAGGTGAGGTTTAGAGGAGAAGAGGTGGTGCTCAATAGAGCGAAAGTTAGAGGAAAGGCCGCGAATGTTACAGAAATGAAGAAGGAGTGATTCAGACTGTAGTTCCAGGCAGCTCCGTGCAGATGGTGGGGGCATTTATGCCCCCC
>JAGKTI010002021.1:29151-39461 GCA_018397915.1 Birgus latro
AAGACCATAACTTTACTCTTCCCTACATCCACCTTTAGATTCAGATTCTCACACACTCTCCCAAACTCATCCACCAAACTTTGCAGCTCCCCTTCATCTTCACTTAACAACACAGTATCATCTGCAAACAACAAAACAGGGAGTTTCCAAACACTGCCCTCTCTCAATTGGGCCGCTCCCACATCCACTGCCCTACAGTGTATCTCTTTTATAACCCCATCCAAATACTGCTTGGTACTGCTTGGACAATCATGGAGACATGACACATTCCTGTTTCAATCCAACCATCAAACAGAAAAATTCACACAGTTCACTACCCACATACACCGCAGCCCTGACACCCTCATACATACTCTTCATGACATTCAACAATTTCTCTTTCTCTCTCTCTCTCTCTCTCTCTTTTTTTTTTTTTTTTAATGAAAGGAAGAAGGAACCAAAGGTCATAGGCCTGCATACTGTTCCTTCAAGAAAAAGCAAAAACAATACAAATGAGAGCCAAATTCAAGATCCATTCATTTCGAGATGCCTGGACAGCAGACACACTGCGTTTGAAAGACTGGAGATCATAGGAAGTATGGAATACAGAAAGAGGAAGACAGTTCCAGAGTTGACCAGTTACATAAATGAAGGACGGGGAGTAACAGTTAACTCTTGCATTAGAGAGTTTGACAGAAAAGGGATGAGAGTTTGTTGCTAGATGGGTACTACGTGCCCGTCGTAGAGGTGGAGGGATGCAAGCAGACAGTTCAGAGGAACAGTGGCCATTGAAGTAGCAACAGAAGAGAGATAAAGATGCAACAGTACGGCGAAGAGACAAAGGTTGAAGGGAATCAGTAAGAGGAGGAGAGTTAATGAGACGAAAAGCCTTTGACTCCACCCTATCGAGAAGAGCTGCATGTGGGGAGCCTCCACACACATTAGAGTTGTACTCCATACATGGGCGAATAAAACCTGTGTACAAGGTCAACACCTGTCCAGGGATAAAGAAAGTTTGGAGTCGGCTTAGTACACCTAATCTCTTGGAAGCAGATTTCACAAGAGATGTAATATGTTCTTTCCAAGACAAATCCCGAGAGAATGAAACCCCAAGCATGTTCAAGGATGATGCAGGACTGAGCTGGACATTATTAAACATTAGTGGGTAATCTTGAGGAAGATTTTGTCAGGTTGATAAGTGTAAGAACTGAGTTTTTGGTGCATTAAAAATAACAGGATTATTTTTACCCCAATCAGAGCTATGAGCCAAGTCAGACATTAGGTGTGCCATAGCCTCATCCCTTTTTTGCTGAAGTAACTGCTGAGATGGACTTGAGGAAACTGAATGGAAAGGTGAAGGGTGGAATCATCAGCATTTGAGTGGATAGGGTTAGATGTACAGCTTAGAAGGTCATTGATGAATAAAAAGAAGAGAGTTGGTGATAGGACAGAGCCCTGAATAGGTCTAGGAGAAGAACGATGGCTGTCTACAACAGCGGCTATACAACTACCAGAAAGGAAGCTAGAGATGAAGGCACAGATAGAAGGATAGAGACCGTAGGAGGGCAGTTTGGAAATTAAAGATTTATGCCAGACTCGATCGAAAGCCTTTGAGATGTCAAGTGCAATGGCAAAGCTTTCGCCAAAGTCCCGAAAGAAGGATGACCAGGAGTCTGAAAGGTAGGTGAGAAGATCGCCAGTGGAGCGTCCCTGACGGAACCCATACTGATGATCAGAAAGAAGGTTGTGACAGGAAAGATGCTTTAAAATTTTTCTGTTAAGAATTGACTTGAAAACTTTTGAGACACAGGATGTTAAAGCAATTGGACGATAGTTAGAAGGTTGGGAATGGTCACCCTTCTTTGGGACTGACTGAATGAGAGCAAACTTCCAGCAAGAAGGAAAGGTACAAGTTGATAGACAAAGGCGAAAGAGTTTACCTAGGCAGGGTGTAAGCACAGAAGCACAGTTTTTGAGACAACAGGAGGGACTCCATCAGGACCATATGCTTTGCTAGTATTGAGGCCAGCGATGGCAGAAGATACATCAGCTGAAGAAATTTTTAATGTCAGTCATGAGGAAGTCAGAGGAGGGAAGTGATGGAGGAACAGCACCGGAATCGTCTAAGGTGGAATTGGAGGAGAAAGTCTGAGTGAAGAGATCTGCTTTATCAGTAGAAGAAATAGCTACAGAGCCATCAGAGTAGAAAAGAGGAGGGAAGGATGATGAGGTAAAGTTGTTAGAAAGATTTTTGGCAAGGTGCCAGAAGCAGCGGGAAGAATTCGAGTTCGAGAGTTGAGAACATTTAACACGGATGAAATTATTTTTAGCAGAGCGAAGAACAGACTTAGCACGATTCCGGGGAGAAATATAAAAAAGATGTGATTCAGGAGTGGGTTGGTTCCGGTACCTTTAATAGGCATTCTCCATGTTGCGGACAGTATTAGAACAAGTGTTATTAAACCAAGGCTTTCTTGCATTAGTCAGAGGATATGAGAAAGGAATGTATGCTTCCTTGCCCGAGAGAATAACCTCCATAATGCACAAGGCACACTCAGATGGCTCCCGGCCATGGAAGCAATAATCATTCCAAGGAAAATCAAAGAAGTACTGCTTACAGGGCTCCCAATCTGCAGCTCCAAAGTGCCACAGGTGGCGTTTCTCAGAAGGGTCCACAGGCCGTACCAGAGCGATAGGACAACTTAAGGTAATAAGGTTATGATCGGAGGAGCCCAATGAAGAGAAAAGATTAACAGTGTAAGCAGAAGGATTAGTTGTTAAGAAAAGGTCAAGTATGTTGGAACTCTCTCCAAAGCAGTCAGGGATACGGGTAGGGTGCTGTACAAGCTGCTCTAAGTCATTAAGGATAGAAAAGATGTAGGTTTGTTCACCAGGTGGATCAGTGAAAGGAGAGGAGAGCCAATGGTAGTGGTGAACACTGAAATCTCCTAGAATGGAGATTTCAGAGAAAGAAGAAATGGACAGAACGTGTTCCATTGTAGAAGTAAGACAGTCAAAGAATTTTTGATAGTCAGTAGAATTAGGGGATAAGTAAACAGCACAGATATATGTCAGAGAATGACATGAAAGCCGAAGCCAGAGAGTAGAGAATTCAGAAGAATCAAGTTCAGGAATACGAGAGCAAGATAGATCGTTGCGTACGCATACGCAACAGCCACCTTTGGCTTTGAAATGAGAATAGAGAAGGTAGGAGGATACAGAAAAGTGTATGCTCTCAGTTGCTTCAGACAGCTGAGTCTCAGAAAGAAAGAGAAGGTGAGGTTTAGAGGAGAAGAGGTGGTGCTCAATAGAGCGAAAGTTAGAGGAAAGGCCGCGAATGTTACAGAAATGAAGAAGGAGTGATTCAGACTGTAGTTCCAGGCAGCTCCGTGCAGATGGTGGGGGCATTTATGCCCCCCCCCCCCCCCCCCCCTCCGGCATGGTTTATGTGCACCATTTTAACAAATTTTGAAAAGGAACTGTAGTGTGTAGCATACATGTAGTTTGGTGTTGACAGTTAGAGAAACTTGTATTGGAGAGCATGCTGGCCTACTCTCTGTGTTACTGAGATATGGAAAAAGTTCAGCAAAGGGGGATGGTCAGGAACAAGTCCTGAGGGCTGATGAAACGGGAGCTCGAACTCTCCCTGTCATCAGCTTTCCATCCACCTTGGGAGTACTGCCATGCTCGATTGGTGCTACAGTCTACTTCTCATATTCTCCATATATTCTTAATAATTTCCACAATCCTTGTCTATCCACCCTGTCATATGCTTTCTCCAAATCTATGAAGGCCGCATAAAACTTCTTTCCCTTCTCTAGAAACTTTTCCACTAAAGACCTACGAATGAATATTTTATCTACAAAACCTCTTCCCTTCCTAAAAACCTCCCTGTTCAACTCCAACCAATTTCTCTAACTCTGTCAATTAGTACCCTACCATATACTTTTCCTATTACACTTAGAAGACAAATGCCCCTACGATTGCCACACACTTCTCTTTCCCCTTTAGCTTTGTACAGGAGAGTAATTATACCTGACTTCCAATCCTCCGGGACTCTACCTTCCTCCCAGGCCACTCTGCACATCTTCCACATCCATTCTACTATTATCTCTCTTTCATGCTTCAACATTTCACCACCACACACTCCATCAATTCCTGGGGCTTTCCCTATTATCTCTCTTTCATGCTTCAACATTTCACCACCACACACACTCCATCAATTCCTGGGGCTTTCCCCACTTTGACTTTCTTCACTACTTCCATAACTTCCATCCAACTGATTTCTTCCTCTCTTTCCACATCCCTCCATCTTCCAGCCATTCCCCAACCACTTATACTCGCATTACTTTCATTCTCTATGTTCAACAATTCCTAAGTGTTCTCTCCCTCTGCTCACTTTTTTTCCCTTCTCCACTAGTCAAGCTTATCTTTCACTCCCTGACTAACTTCTCTGACACCCTGTCTAACTCTCTTTACCTCTTTCCAGAACATTTTCTTACATTCCCTCCACTTCACACTCAAATTGCTTCCAAATTCCTCAACCACTCCCTTCTTACTCTCTCTTACTAATCTTTTCATCTCTCTCTTCCTCTCTACATATAACTCTCTCTTCCACCTCTCAAATTCTTCCACAATCATTTCTCATCCACTCACTATATGCTTTCTTCTTATGTGCCACAGCCTGTCTCACCTCTTCATTCCACCATGCTGTTCCCTACACCCCCTTTTGACTTCTCTTCACCCCACACACCACGTCACATGCTGTACAGATTTCTTCTGTGAATATCTTGCACACACCTTCCACATCTCTCATCTGCTCCAATCCATATTTACCCAATCGCTCCTCCACTTCCCTCTTATATTCTGCCTTTTTTCCATCCTCTTGTAATCTTTCCTCCCTCCTTATACGAACTACTTCCTCCTGTCCTTCCCTTCTTCTATTCCTTTATTTCATTTGAACCCTGACTCTCACTGCCACCAAGTGGTGGTCATAAAGTCCATTCCCTCAGCCTCTGTATGCTCTCACATCCATAACACACCTTCTCATCCTATCAACATAATCATTCATTGCCTTCCGTTCATTCAGTTCACCACCCACCCTTCTCATCCCTTGCCACATATACCTGTGGATCATTTTGTGCATGAATAGGGTATAGGCTATCAACAACCCCCTCCTGGGACAAATGTCCACTAGAACACTGCCATTCTCATCCACCTCTGCAGGTACAACCCACTCATGAACTACTCCATCCACATTCACACATTTCCACTCATATTTCCACTCATATTTCCACTCAAAAACACCCTCTCATTTCTTTCAAACTTTTCCATGCAAGCTTCCACATTTGTCTAGAACTCTTCTTTCATTCTGCTTGCACAATCTTGCATTGGCGCTACGCACTCATAATCGCTCACATTTGTAGTCCAACTTTCAATCTTACCCACACAATCCTTCATCCAACTGATCCATACTCTCTTATATTCTCCTTCCATCTCTTGCACTAAACAATACGCACTCCTTCTTTTGCCCTGTCATTTTCACCCACTCCCGTGCATATACCCCATCCATACTCCTATTCTCTCAAATTCTCACCTCACCATTTAGTTTCAGATACTCCACATACATCCACTTTTGCACTATCAAGCACCTGGACAATCCCTCTCTTTCACTTCATCATTCGCACCCCTTAAATTCCATGTCGCAATCCACCCACCCCAACCCAGGAGTGGTTATGATGGTGGTGGTGGTGCCAGTCTCTTGTATTGCCTTGTGTGTGCAGACAGCATTAATAACTAACCTCTTCTACTTAGGTCAGCCATGATATCAGCTTTCTCTAAAAAACACAAGAACTGTGTGACATGGACCTGGCAAGTCCGAGATTGCTTCCTTTTCCAAACTACTGTATGACACAACTCTTAACAAGGGATCACTTGGTTCACAGGTCGATGAAGACCATAGCGAACTCTGAGTCAGTACGTGATATGCATTTTCAGATGCACTGACAAGTCGAATGCGTATTGTGGTGGCTTGCCCCATTGGGTAGCCACCACTCCTGGACAAGGGTCATAATTGGCCTCTCCAACTGCACTGGTGAGAACCAGTATAGGATAACTAGCATTTGTCAGAGACTTGGGGTTTCAATAATAATGGCTGTCATACAGCAGGTTTTACCTCGCAAGTCTTTATGCCCCGCTGAATCATATAATATGCTGGGTGATAACCATATATCAGTACACAGACCATATTGGTTGGCAAAGGGTTAGCACCCCTCCCTATAAAACAACTAACTCAAAAGCATACTGGCCACCTCTTACAGGATTAAGGTTGTTGACTGATTAATTGACTGATTAAAGTAAAACTTTTAATATTGTACTGTATTCCATAAATTCCAAGTTATACACAATTTGAAGCACAATAATGTAATTCCCTATCTGTAAACATTTTTTTAAATATTTAAATTCTATACAGGCAGCGATTTGAAGAAGTAAATAAACATTAGAAAAACTCAGAAAGATCGTGAGTACTAAGCATGATCAAGTGATGATGGAATGGTTTTGACTGAATTGGAGCGATGGAGTGGAGCTCTTGGGTAGCATGATAATGAACCAGGACCCATGGTGCTTTAGAGATGCAGGAGATGTATAATTAGTGAATCAGATTGTGTTGTTAAATCATTATACGTGACCAACGCTGGTCCCTGCTGAATTATTACATGCGACATGTGACCACTGTTACTCTGACAAAAGTTAATCTGTCAAGGATCTGGAAGCAAGAGTGCCAGAAAATCAGTGGTGTATCTGTACTGTTACTTGTCTAACATACATACAACTGAGAAATCCAATCCCATATTATTCCTTTTAAAGTATAATGAGGACCAAAGCTAGGATACAACAAAGACAACCACAAAACATCCCATATGTTGGATTTACAGTCCATCCCAGAGAAGTTAAAAGGCTACCTCCATGCCGTATGTCTGCTCAGTAAGACTGCATCATACTACAACAAAGGTGGTGTCAATGATATGCTTTGCATGGTCTTGCACCCATTCTCACTGAGAATAATAATAGAAAGAGGAGCTCTGGAAAAGTTTCTTGTAATGTTTTAGATTTTCTGACTAATATGAATGGCAGTGGAAATGAGTTATCTGAGAGGAGCATGTGGAGTCACATGGAGAGACAGACTAACAAATTAGTGAAGGAGCATTCTGGTGTGGTTGTGGACGTGATGGGAAGCGTTAAGAGAAACACGTTAAGGTGGTTTGGGCACGTGGAGAGGACGGAGAGTGAAAGACTGACAAGGAGAGTGTATGTGAGTGAGGTGGAGGGGGCGAGAGGGAGGGGGAGGCCGAGGATGAGATGGAGGGATGGAGTGGAGAGGTACATGAGAGAGGGGGGTGTGAGTTGGGAGTGGAGTAGTGAAATGGTGGGGGACAGAGCGACATGGAGGCAATTTGTTTGTGGCCACCCCGTGCAGGATTGAGGCGTCTGGCAATAGACAGACAGATGAATGGCATTATCTCTGAGTGACATCCACATGCACACTGTGTTCAGAACCATCCCTTTAACCTCATTCAATGTATCTCTGGTGTTGAAAGAATATGTCCTGTGACAGAATTAACAGTAAAAGACAAAGGATAAACCAGGAGTTGTCTCACCTAGTGGTAGGTCGTACAAGGTGGCTGTCATCCATTTGGGTCCATCCATCATTAAAAAAGCCATCAGGAGCAGGAGGCAGAGGAATAATCAAGGCCAATTTCCCTGTTTGAATATAGTGTATGAATTACATTAGTTATTCAAACAATGATAATCACTATGTTTTGATATTCGAAGGAATGCTGCATGTACTGTATAATGTGCACATCATAGTATATGAGTAGTTACCAATACTGTATATGCCTCAACCCATTTTTGTGGAACAAAAGATCATCATCATCATCAACAGCAGCAGCAGCAGCAGTAGCATGATGATAACAATGACAATGACGATGATGATAATTTACCATATTTCAGTATTTCACTATCTTGCTCTTTTTTACCATCTATAGATGAGGAAACGTACACTTCAGAAACAAAGAGAAATTATGACAGTGGGAAACTATCACCAACATGCCCAGTGAAATGGGAGACTCATTCACACATCATTCAAGACCTCGAAATCCTGGTTCCAACTCAGTTATAACCATCTGCACTTATTTATTTCTTTACAGGTACACTTCACATGCATTTACTTTACCATTCAGTCAACTATACTGTTAAAAGGGGGCATCAAATACCTGTCAAGTGCTTCTCTACATAAATGATCAAACCACTTTAATCCTGGTTCAATTTCCTAGCCTCATTAACCTCCATATCTTACCTTCTCAAACACATACATACTTTTACCATATCCATGCACTTTCTTCTTGGCCTACTACACTTCCTTCCTCCTTCAGGCTCAATTACATAAACCCATTTCATTATCTCATCTGTGATAAGTCCCTCCATGTGACCTTACTAAGTATATTCTCCTCTACTCTGTTTCTACCAGACTTCCTTACCACACACTCTTCAAGAATCAGTTTCTCTTATCCTATTCAGCCTGTGCATACCACATACATTCCTCTTATGCTCTTACTGCTGATTTTCATACTCATGTCACAACAAAGTTTCAAATCCACATACAGTATTAAATGTGAGTACTAACAAAAGTTCACACAATCCTCTTGCAGTCTCCATGTTCTGACCTCTATTCATGTGAAGGATTTACCAGTACTACCCCATGCCAACCTTCTTCCATAAGCCACACTTACTTCACTTCACTTTTCTACTTCTGCACCATGGTGCTTAACCTTTAAAGGCAGCAATAGAATTTTTCTACCTGTGATGTGCCATTTTTTATGCATTAAAAACCAGCGTTACTCCCTTAATATGAAAGAGAATATGTTGAGGTATGGATACATCTAATACTGTCAATATTTCTGACAGTTTAGTCTTTATGCAGTAAAGTTACAGGGTTTTTATTGTACACTGGGAAAAATGCAAAAATTTTATTTTAATCAAAGTTTTTAGCCCGATATGAAAGATCATATTTCAAAGCAAGGGTGTGCCAATTTTTTAGGCCAATATTAATAGTAGTGCAGTGATCCCTTGGTTATCATTCATTGGACTATACAGGTCTTCATTATCAGTGCTGGATGAAAATCTACACACCTGCTGTTACGACAAATGTTTGAGCTAAGAAAAAGAACTTTGTTTTCGTGCACCTGAGCTGGTTTCTGCCAACAATGATGGTGCAAAATCTGTGCTTTCTGGTGGCTCTGATGGATTCAAAGATGAGGCCCTACTCAAGGAGTTAATCCCAGGTGGTGGAGACCAATAACTGTCCACTCCCTAGTCTCAGAACCCCTTAACTCATGCTCACCTCGGGTCTCTACATGGTACAGTACGTGTTTTTTCCTTATTGTACCATCCATCCATCCATCATCCAATCCTGTCATCCTATGAGAAGCGTAGGAACCCAGGGCTAGGCAAGTTGGTCCTGCCATTTAAGATGAGAGTGACCAGCCTCACTCATCCCTGAGTGGCATTACATGAGCAATAAACCCCAACCATCCCTTGGATATAAACCTTCATCGGTTCAGTCTGATTGGAGTGCCTTAATTACCCACTAAACCACCAGGTGCCAAAATTTATTTCTGATACTTACCATAACTGTATGTATGTATCTTTTTTTTTTTTCTTTTAATGCATGGAAGAAGGAACCAAAGGCCACGGGCCAGCATACTGTTCCTTCCAAGAAAAAGCAAAAACAGTACAAAAGAGAGCCAAATTCAAGATCCGTTCAATTCGAGATGCCTGGACACACTGCGTTTGAAAGACTGGAGATCATAGGAAGTAGGATATACAGACAGAGGAAGACAGTTCCAGAGTTGACCAGTTGCATAAATAAAAGACTGGGAGTAACGGTTAACTCTTGCATCAGAGAGTTGGACAGAAAAGGGATGAGAGTTTGTTGCTAGACGGGTACTACGTGCCCGTTGTAGAGGTGGAGGGATGCAAGCAGACAGTTCAGAGGAACATTGACAATTGAAGTAGCGATAGAAGAGAGATATTGATGCAACAGTGCGGCGAAGAGACAATGGTTGAAGGGAATCAGTAGGAGGAGGAGAGTTAATGAGACGAAAAGCCTTTGACTCCACCCTATTGAGAAGAACTGCATGTGGGGAGCCTCCCCACACATGAGAGTTGTACTCCATACACTGGCGAATAAAACCCGTGTACAAGGTCAACAACTGTGCAGGGGTAAAGAAAGTACGGAATCGGCTTAGCACACCTAATCTCTTGGAAGC